>JAUCBJ010008101.1:0-54432 GCA_032718475.1 Nemertoderma westbladi
GATAACACTCTACTCCTGACCAGCCATTGGTAGATCACCATCTGCCTGGTCAGGCCATATACCCCTGCAGCCAAGTATATGGGTCCTTAATCCAGGACCAAGGGCGTCCTTATCCCAGAACGAAGGGGGTCCTAGTTACAGGACCAGATTTGCCCTAGTAAGAGGGTCTATGCAGCTACAGGTGGCACCTCCTTTATGCTGCATGGAGGTGGCAAGTTTTCTTGATCAATGACCTAGAATACCTGACCTGACCTTTGATACTTTTCGACACGCAATAAAATTACAACGATCACGAATTTGTCTATTTTGATACTTTTCGACTTTACTTTACTTTACTTTACTTTTCGTAACTTAAGCCGACCTGAAGGAACAGCCCATTAGTGAGGTCGGTATTTCTCTTTATTCCTGCCGCTATCTTTGAATAACACAATAGCAGAAAGCTAACCAGTGGTCTACCCCCAATACAAGAAAGACAAGTTGGCTACCATTGAAATGAATGGGGAATGGAATTCTGTGTTCACATACTAATGTTGCTTTGGGTTGGTCTAGAGCCATACAATAGAGCTTTACGGAAATACACTTCCAAAGAGCCAAGCAGTGGCGGTATAGGTCCAAAATGCCCATGTAGAATTTCTTCGAATAAGGCTCAATTTCTTTAAGTTACATTAATTAAAATACTGATAAATATATTTTGCTTTTCGCAGGAGGGACAGTATCCCCCTCTACAGTTAACATAGTGTTCGTACATGTGTTAGTTATATCGTTGCGTTTATTTATATTTATACAGGTTTGGATATGATCTCTACTAGTTTGATTTTTGTTTTGTCAATTAATTAATTGTGCGGTTAATTTGTCAATCACAGCCTTAATTGGCTACATTGCTTATTGTATGAATGAATATAATTTAGTTATTAAGACATTATTTTAATTAGTATCTGTTGTGATTAGGTCTACCTTTTACATAACAACAGTACGTCAATGGCGGATATACTACTACTACTAAGTCGAGCAAACTCGGACAGTGGAAATGAGATCCTTCCAGGCTTCCCGATTCTCCATAGTTGTCGCAATTGCGTTTCTCCCAAGTTCAGAGATGGCGGATATACATTACATCATAATATGGCATGGCAGTCACGTGAAAACAAGGGCCTTTACATTCCCAATTCTCTATCTAACGTAGGGCCCCGTCCCTACGTCCACCCTCCCTTGTGAAGGGCTAGGGGGGACTTTCGACCCATCATTACTAAAGGGTAGTGATAATATTCAAAATAAGTTTTCCCATGTATACGTAATTTTATTCTTAAATAGGTACTTGTTTGTTCCTAAATTCTGCCTAAATGCTGCCTTACGCAATGTTAAATAATTTATTGTTCTCGAATATTTATTACGTAACTAGGGAACGACTACCGGTACGATTGATCCAACCAAATAGGCCCACAGAAATAGCATATTCTATAACGGGAGGTACTACCAGTACAAACGGTAGGCAGGATATTGTGAAGTCTGCTTGCCCTGCTGCCCGTGATCTGATCAACTTAAAAACTTATAAGCTGACACCGGAAGCGGTACAACTGTCAGACTGTACTCAGGTACTTCCTACTATGACCTACTATTTATATATACTGACTAATTATTAATATTGAGTATAATTATAATAGACTATAAAATATATTGCTGAGTTCTGCAGTTTGATACAAGTTATTGAATACGATTGGTAATCCATAATCGACCACACGAAGATAGAAGTTATCGAATACTATTGGTGATCGACGAAAAGACAGTAAGAAGATGAGTCAACAGCCATCATCGCAAGTAGATACTTCGATACCAGGGCGTTTATCCACTGGATCGCAATCACGTAAATCCACAATCAGTCCGCCAGCAAGCGGGCCTCAAAAGAAAAAACCAAAACCGAGAAAATGGACGTCAACAAAAATTGAATGTACCCACTGTCGAAGTACCTGGACTGAGATCGAAACTACGATTGCGGACGGGCTCGACTTAGCAGCACATAATTTCCTGTGCGGAGTATGTGCGGCGCAGACGATTGAGGAGTTAAAAGCGGACTACGCAATTTTACAGAAAGCTAACACCCAACTTGAGAGACAGCTATCGTCCCAACTCAACCTGCTGACTAAGGAAACGGAAACACAAAAAGTTACCATAGCTTCAATGCGGTCAGACATGGAAACGCGACTTAGCAACATCGAAGTCACTCAGATGGAATTCCAATCGAAGCTGGATTCAATTGATGTTGATGCGCCGATCATCACCAGCGAAATACGAGTACCAGACTCCTGGGCCGAAATCGTTAACAAAAACACAGACAGTTTAAAAGAGCTCCAAAGTAAGATAAATGTACCAAGCCAACACCCCCAGAGAAATCAGAATGAAGTGAACAACATAGAACGAGTGATAAAGCAAACCGAACAACGCCGATTTAACGTTATAATCAGACGATTGCCAGGAGATTCCCACACCAATAATAGCGTGCAGCAGCGGGAAGCAGACAACAAGTTACTCAACGAGGCGCTTGAGGTGAACCTTCCCCATCACTCAATACATAGATTGGGTAAACCGCGCGAAGATGGATCCCCACGACCAACGCTGATGACATTCCAAACGACAGAGGATGCCGCAAACGTTGTCAGACGAAAGTCATTCACATTCGCGGATGTTACATATTACTTTGATCGCGACCTCTCGGCATTCGAGCGTGAAGAGGCCTTCAAAGCCCGCCAAAGGAGGCGTGAGTCGGGATTGAAACGACTTACACAGACCGTCATCAGAAATACCACTACGGCTCCGGGTGATAATGAAGTGGACAGTGCCCACGAAGTGGATTGACTATATCTTCCAAGCTATTTACTGCAAACCGATGCTAGGGGTACCGCTACCACCTACTCAACTCAGACCCAAGTTGCATTGACAGTGTCCAACCGGACCGTAACTGCACCGAATGTGTCTATCTGGACCCCAACTGCGCCGGACGTGTCCAACCGGAACCCAGCTACACCGAATGTGTCCAACCGGGCCCCAGCTATGCTGAACGCGTCCAACCGGACCCCGACTGTTCCGAATGAGTCCAAGCAGACCCCAGCTACGCCGAACGCGTCCAACCGGACCCCGACAGCTCCGAATGTGTCCAAGCGGACCCCAGCTGCGCCGAACGTATCCAACCGGACCCCAGCTACGCCGAATGTGTCTATCTGGACCCCAACTGCGCCGAACGTGTCCAACTGGACCCCGACTGCTCCGAATGTGTCCAAGCAGACCCCAGCTGCACCGAACGTGTCCAACCGGACCCCAGCTACGCCGAACGTGTCCAACACGACCCTGATTGCGCCGAACGTGTCCAACCGGACCTCGAGCGCGCTGACAATGTCCAACCGGACCCCGACGGCGCTCAACGTGTCCAACCGGACCCCAGCTACTCCGAATGTGTCCGACCAGACCCCGACTGCTCCGAACGTGTCCAACCAGACCCCGACAGCGTCGAATGTGTCCAACCGGACCCCTTATGCTCCAAATGTGTCCAACCGGACACCGACTGCGTTGAACGTGTCCAACCGGACCCCGTCTGCTCTGAATGTGTCCAACCGGACCCAGAATACATCTGAGCTCCCCAATCAGTTCAACATGTTTTTAAAATCTGGATTGCATATAGTACATCAAAATGTTCAGAGCTTAATGCCCAAGTTAGATGAAATAAAAATACTTCTACACGAATACCCAATTGACATATTAACGCTATCCGAGACATGGCTCGATCAGACTGTAACGGATCTGGAGATACATATACCAGGATATCAGCCGCCTGAAAGGCGAGATAGAACCCGCCATGGAGGAGGGGTAGCAATATATATATCCGAGAAATGGAACTACTCTGTATGCTCTGACATTAATGAGAGTTTAGGGGATGAGGAAGGAATGTTCTGTCGGATATATCTCCCACACACCAAACCCATTTTGATTGGTTCAATTTATAATCCCCAAGATGCACACGCGAGAGCGTTCTTCAACAAACTAGGCGATGCTATTGGGGATAATGTGGCAAACTATAATGAAGTCTACATATTGGGGGACACAAACTCCAACACGAAACAAATAAATAAATCATCCCCAAAGCAAACAAAACAATCTGAACAGGCAACATCGTGTCAACAACTGAGCAGATTCTGTCACACAATGGGGCTCACACAAATAATAAAGGATCCAACTAGAGTGACTACAATGACGTCAACAACATTAGATCATATTTTTATATCCAATAAACAGCTGATATATGGCTCAGGTGTACTACGCTCGGGACTTAGTGACCACTACATGGTCTATGTGACTCGTAAAAAACCAAAGGTGAAAAAAGCTGAACATACTTACCGTATGTGCAGATCATATAAAACATACACTAAAGAAAACGTATCACTGCAGGTCCGATCAAATCAACCGATCCAATCAATACCGGCAGAAGCAAATGTGGAAATTATAACTGCAACATTGGTAATGGAATTAACTAAAATCTTGGAGAAAATAGCGCCAAAACGCTCCATTCGAATACGTGTTGACTCGCAACCATGGATCAATAGCGATATATTGCACAGTATAGCGGCAAAAAATAACGCCCTGACAAATTTTAATAAGAATCCAACACTCGTCAATGAGCAACATTATAAGCATCTCTTCTACTCAAATAAGGCTACGATTAAAGAAGCAAAAACAAATTACATTAAGGAAAAGCTAAGCTCGTACCGTAACAACCCAAAGAAACTTTGGAAGGAGCTGAAAGCACTTGGAAGCTCGACGAAAAAATCGCAAACCACAGCAGTCAAGTGCTTACGGGTAGATAACGAATTAATTACAGACCCCACAGCAATTGCGGAGGAATTTAATACATTTTTTACTACAATCGCTGAAGATCTTGTGAATAAATTGCCGCCCTGTAAAGGAATATATGATCTCGCTGCAATCGAAAACTACTACAGAAACAAGGGATTCCACCGTAACAAATTCTCATTGAAGAAAATTAATGTATCTGATATGCTTAAGGTCCTGAATAACTTGAAGACGGACAAGAGTGCTGGGATCGACGACCTATCGCCATTATATATAAAGGATATTGCACATGAGATTGCTGAACCCCTGACTCATCTATTAAATGTATCAATCGAAAGCTCAACCTACCCGTCCGCATTTAAAATAGCCAAGGTAATTCCAAGTTACAAAGCTGAGTCGAGACAAGAGAAAGGGAATTTTAGACCTGTATCGCTTCTACCAATTTTAGCTAAAGTTATTGATCAACCGATATACGAACAGGTATACGATTTTATTGAAACGAATAAGATATTAGATCCCTTTCAATCAGGATACAGGAAGGGTTACTCTGTGGAAACATGCTTGATGTACCTAAATAATTACATTAAGGAAGCCGTTGATGATGGTAAGGTTACGGGTGTCGTATTCATAGACTTGCGAAAAGCCTTTGACACTGTTGACCACGAATTATTATTATCAAAACTGAAATTCATTGGATTCTGTGATTCAACTATCGCGTGGTTTAAATCTTATTTGAGCGAAAGGCGTCAGGTTGTATATGTTGGTGGCGTATACTCGACCATTAGAGATCTGATAAAGAGAGGCGTCCCCCAGGGCGGATTACTATCCGTACTTATCTTTCTGATATATGTTAATGATGGTGATATAGCTTTATTGGACCATCCATCACCCAACCAAACTATAGATAACAAGCCATCAATGTCCATCAATAAAAACATAAATGTATCGACGGCTAAAGAAATACCGACTAAAATGACCCCTACCTGCTCTTCTCTCAAACTCGCCGATGACTCCAATATCCTGGCTGCGCACGACAACGTCGGGAAACTGTCTATAGCTCTGTCAACAACTCTGACCAACGTATTCAACTGGGCGACTGATAACAGATTGAGTCTGAACTTCAAAAAGACTACTGGTGTTGTTTTTGGAACACAAAGTAGACTGGCGGGAAATAATGAATTGAAGGTTACATGCAATGGTCTGCAAATAGAACAAAGGAAAACCATAAAGTATCTGGGCTGTCATCTAGATATGGATTTGTCAGGAAACTCGATGGCATCACATGTAATAAAGAAAGGTAATAAAAACCTTCGTTTTTTATACAGACAAGGCGGGGTCCTAGACACCCAATTGAGAAGGCAGCTATGCAATACCTTAATCCAACCGCATCTGGATTTCGTAGCTTCATGCTGGTATCCTAGCACAGCGAAAAGTCTAAGGACCCAACTTCAAGCATTGCAAAGGAAAAGTATTCGCTTCTGCCTCCGTCTCCCTAGCAGACAGCATATATCACAAGAACATTACAATCAACTGTCTTGGCTACCAGTAGAATGGCGCATCAACCAACTAATTGCAACGCACGTGTACCGCATCACGAAATCGCTCTCACCACCGTATCTCTCCTCCCTAGTACAATTTAATTCCGTATCTATTAACCTCCGAGGCGGCAATACACGCGCAGTCGTCCCGTTGCGGCGCACAGCAACGGGTTGCGAATGTTTTTCATTCATGGGGCCAACGATATGGAACTCACTACCTCCAGACTTGCGCAACGCGGTCTCCATAGAGTCCTTCAAACACCAAGTGAAAACACATTTTATGGGTAAATTAACTCGGAACGAAGAAGTGGTATGGCAATATTGAAAGGCATTTGATTCATTTTGTAAACGTATATTTTATTTCGTACTATTCCCTTTATTGTCATCTTGAAATACTATAATACTTCAGGAATGTAATACGAAACTATATTTTCAAAACATAATAATTTAAACAAAACTCTATTTAAACAGTATTAACAGTACACTACACAGTACTATGATTTTAAAGAAAATATTTTTAAATATAAATTTGGCAAATAGTATTAAATAATAAACGTATTTTTAACTTTTAACCGCCCAGTAATAAAAACCTATAGTTTTTCTTTTTTATTTCATTAATTTTATCCTACTACTTATATCTTATGCCGACCAATTATTTTATTTTATCATGTTAGACAGACTTGTTAGTGACGGATTTCTTTGCTTTAAAAAAACCAGACCTACAAGGGGACCCTCATGGAAACGAGGTTATACCTCATGAGGCTATCCTCTACACCAAGTAGTAGCTTGACAAATTTTTAAACTTGTAAATATCACGTACCTAATGTTTTTACTTCATATATCGCCTACTGTAAATATCTAATCGGATCAATTGTGCATATCTCTGTATCTTTACTTATTGTGCCTTGTGATGCATGCGATCGTTGATACTGTATCTATGTGATCTTCTTACGTATTATTGTGTATTTTACTCCAGTATCAGTTATATTTTAATGAGTCTTTGGTGTAAATAAAAAACTTCAACTTCAACTTCTACTGATATACCGGTACCGGTACCCCTCCTATATATTAATATATAGGCCTATATTTGCAGTATACCGGTCTGCCGGTATCCATCAGTCTGTCAGTCCCCCCCCCCCCCCCCCCCCCCATACATCAGTCAGATCAGTACTGCAGTACATGTTTCTGTACCAGCTGACCGGTATTTATTTAAATTTTAAACCAGTAAACCAGAGCAGAGAAATTCTAGCAGTCTAGTCCAGTCTACCGGTATTCGGTATAGGCCTACTATAACAGTATAGTATAAATAACTGTATATCCTCCTAGTCTGCTAATTTGGCAGTTTGGTATAAGGAAGACAGGATGATGAACATGAACATGGGACAACAGCCTGGCTCAATGATGGGTCAACCACAGCGGCCTGTTATGGGTCAGCAACACAGGCCGATGATGGGTCAAATGATGGGTGGTGGAGGATACGGGTATAGCATGATGCCAATGCCCCCCAATACAGGAATGCCAAATCAAATGATGGCCATGCAACAACAGCAACATGGTACGGTAATTTATTACGGTAGGCCTACCGTAGGTATACAGTATTGTATTACTGTACTATCAGACTACTGGACTATACTAGTTACAGTACTAGACTACACTACTACAGGACTATCTGCTGTCTGTTACTCAGACAAGCAAATGGTTACTTTTCAGCCCCACGTGAATGCCGAAAATAACTATTTGTAATTTTCGTTCTGCACCGTACTGCCGTATCCCGGCAGCCCGGTTAGAGAAGAATTTAGAAGAAGTTAGAGGTCGACGAATATTGATATTTAGACTGTTTGAAAAACTGTGCTACTTATTTTTCGTAAAGAAATTTTTCCTAGAAAAAAAAGTCAGATGGAATTATATGAACCACTGAACTCAGAGGATGCAAAGACCTTTATCCTGAAACCTTATTATGTATGTTAAATGAACCAATGTGTTAAGTCATATGTTGAACCAATGAACCAATGAGTATACCGGTACCTGTTAAACCATACCAATGTGTTTAACCCAGTTAACAATTTTCTCCCTTTACTTTAGCTCAGCACAGAATGGGTATGCCAATGGGGATGGGCCCTCCGCCCCGTATGCCCCCACCAATGATGTCTTTACCTCGACCAATGATGCCCACCCGTGGAGACGAACACCGTAACGGGGGTATCGAGAAACCCGCTACCACCGTGTTCGTGGGTAACATATCCGACGTCGCCCCAGATGGAATGATACGACAGATGCTAAATGTAAGTCCTCTCGTCTAAATACGTCTAATATTAGAGATGAGAGTCTGAGTTTCATAATTGTGACATGCGATGGCAATAAGGAATCCACGATTTGCGATTTAGTTGTAGGATTGGTTTGATGTTAACGAATCACAAAAAAATTTTCGTTCGAATTCGGCTAAAATTGGCTCCATACAATGGCCAGCTATGTGTAGCGTAGGTGACACTTTAACTTGTTTCTATTGCGATAATGGTAAATTTGGATAAACCTGGAGCATTTTTCTCAATTGATTTTGTGTGTTGTTTATGTATACATGCATTGAAGTGAACTAAACTAAAGCAAAGGTGTTCTAATTAAAAACATAACGTTGTTATGTGTTATAAGACTAGCTTTTATTATTTTTACATATCAATTAATATTAACTTGGTATAAATTAATTATTTCATTTACATTATGTATTTCGTTTAGACTTGCGGTTACGTATTGAATTGGAAGCGCGTCCAGGGCGCCAACGGTAAACTCCAAGCATTCGGGTTCTGCGAATACGCCGATCCCGAGGCGTCTCTACGAGCGATCCGTTTACTACACGACTTTACTGTAGCCGGTAAGTTAACGAGCGATCCGTTTACTACACGACTTTACTGTAGCCGGTAAGTTACCGAGCGATCCGTTTACTACACGACTTTACTGTAGCCGGTAAGTTAACGAGCGATCCGTTTACTACACGACTTTACTGTAGCCGGTAAGTTAACGAGCGATCCGTTTACTACACGACTTTACTGTAGCCGGTAAGTTACCGAGCGATCCGTTTACTACACAACTTTACCGGTAAGTTAACGAGCGATCCGTTTACTACACGACTTTACTGTAGCCGGTAAGTTAACGAGCGATCCGTTTACTACACGACTTTACTGTAGCCGGTAAGTTAACGAGCGATCCGTTTACTACACGGCTTTACCGGTAAGTTAATGAGCGATCCGTTTACTACACGGCTTTACCGGTGAGTTACCGAGCGATCCATTTACTACACGGCTTTACCGGTGAGTTACTGAGCAATCCGTAGGTTTAGTTCCTTTGAGGGCTATGTATTATGGCGACCAAATGGAGATTATTAGTGTAAAAAGGCTTGTAAATGGGGTGAGTACTACCATGTCCAGTCGATGGTAATACATCCTGTGCACTAACTATTCGTAAATTACCAAGTTTATAGCACTGGACAACCCCTTCAAGTAACCGACCACGAACAGCATCTACGGGAAGCAATCAAGGAGCAATCCACGATGCAGGCTGCCAAATACACTCTACAACAGAGGAGGCAGCAGTCTCAGCGCTCTCACCAGCCCGCAAACGAACTGTCCAACGTGCTGTATCCCACAAGATCGGAGGATGGCTTACGGCACAGCCATCCACCCTAGATCACACAGATCTGAGTCCTGATAAATTTCGGGATGGACTGGCCCTGAGGTATGGTCTCACCCCGCCGGGTCTTTCAGCGAAGTGCGAAGGTTGTGGAGATGCATTTTCCACCTCAAATGCTCTAAGCTGCAAGTCTGGCGGGTTGATTATTAAGCGCCATGATGAGGTGCGGGAGGTCTTTGGGGACCTCATCGCCGAAGTGGTCGGCAGCTCCAGCGTGGAGCGCGAGGTGACCCTCTCCCGGGGCACCTGGACAGAGACCAGAGAGGGCCGTGAGGGCCGTGAGGGGGGGGGGGGGGGGGGGGGGGGTGTGGGCAGACCTGGTTGCATGGGGGGTCTGGGTGAACCAACGAGTCGCTTCATTTGACATAGCCGTTATTAACACGGACTCGACTTCGTACACTCAAACCAACCGTTCGACCACCGATGGCATCTGGTGCACCGAGACCCAGATTCTAATCCGCCATCTCGCAGAAACGCTTGTCACTAAGCGGGATGGCATGCGTGACAGGGGTCTCGCGTGTGTATTGGGGGGCATTCGGCGTTGATTGCTCTTCGCACTCCTTCGCTCCAGCTCCCTCTGCCTGCGAGGGGGTCGACGACCTTGGCGTGGCCTAGGGTTTGGTGATGGTGCAGGGTTACGGGGCTACAATCTGGCCGGGCAGTTCTAATGACATAGTGGATTGTGCCATAACCATGGATGACGAACTCAAATGTAAGGATGCGTGACGTCTGGTTACAGATGATACTTCCGGCTGAACTCGTACACTAACTATAAACTTAACTGGTTGAATTATCCATGTGCTGAATGATATTATATTAGAATTTTATTATAGTTTATAGCACATTGAAAGGTAACAACGAAATATATCTAAAAGTTTGGCCCTTCCCAAGATAAATCCTGGCTACGCTACGCCCCTGTGATACAATAATACACACAGGGCGGGAACTTTTATTATTATTATTATTTATTTTATTGCATGAAACTCCAAAGTAAAATTAGGAGGCAGCACAGCTGATGATTGGCGGAAAAAGCCCTCTCCAGATCTACCTACAGTACCTACGACCTACGTAACACACACACAACTAACATAAATACAGTAGATTTTAATTTACACTGTGTGTAAACTGCCGTACTTAGTTGGCCCTATAGTTCTACTGTAATACTCACACTCACATCAATATTTCATATTATTGTTACAGGAAAGAAACTTGTTGTTAAAGTTGATGCGAAAACGAAAGTTCTTCTAGAGGAGTACAAAGCGAAGAAACGTGTTGACGATGGAAAACCACCGCTGAGACGGAAACTGAAAATTCGTGGAGACAAGGATGAGACGCGGGAGGAGGTTAGTAGTACCGGTACGGACATCGACTCCCTCCTATCGGGTAGGTTAGTAGTACCGGTACGGACATTGACTCCCTCCTATCGGAGGAGATTAGTAGTAGCGGTACAGACATCGACTCCCACCTATCGGAGGAGGTTAGTAGTAGCAGTACGGACATCGACTCCCTCCTATCGGGTAGGTTAGTAGTACCGGTACGGACATTGACTCCCTCCTATCGGAGGAGATTAGTAGTAGCGGTACAGACATCGACTCCCACCTATCGGAGGAGGTTAGTAGTAGCAGTACGGACATCGACTCCCTCCTATCGGGTAGGTTAGTAGTACCGGTACGGACATTGACTCCCTCCTATCGGAGGAGATTAGTAGTAGCGGTACGGACATCGACTCCCACCTATCGGATGAGGTTAGTAGTAGCAGTACGGACATCGACTCCCTCCTATCGGAGGAGGTTAGTAGTAGCGGTACGGACATCGACTCCCACCTATCGCAGGAGGATAGTAGTAGCGGTACGGACATCGACTCCCACCTATCGCAGGAGGTTAGTAGTACCGGTACGGACATCGACTCCCACCTATCGGAGGAGGTTAGTAGTAGCAGTACGGGCATCGAATCCCTCCTATCGGAGGAGGTTAGTAGTAGCGGTACGGACATCGACTCCCACCTATCGCAGGAGGTTAGTAGTAGCGGTACAGACATCAACTCCCACCTATAGGAAGAGGTTAGTAGTAGCAGTACGGACATCGACTCCCACCTACCGGAGGAGGTTAGTAGTACCGGTACGGACATCGACTCCCACCTATCGGAGGAGGTTAGTAGTACCAGTACGGACATCGACTCCCTCCTATCGGAGGAGGTTAGTAGTACCGGTACGGACATCGACTCCCTCCTATCGGAGGAGATTAGTAGTACTGGTACAGACATCAACTCCCACCTATAGGAAGAGGTTAGTAGTAGCAGTACGGACATCGACTCCCACCTACCAGAGGAGGTTAGTAGTAGCAGTACGGACATCGACTCTCACCTACCGGAGGAGGTTAGTAGTACCGATACGGACATCAACTCCCACCTATTGGAGGAGGTTAGTAGTACCGGTACGGACATCGACTCCCACCTATCGGAGGAGGTTAGTAGTAGCGGTACGGACATTGACTCCCTCCTATCGGAGGAGATTAGTAGTACTGGTACAGACATCAACTCCCACCTATAGGAAGAGGTTAGTAGTAGCAGTACGGACATCGACTCCCACCTACCGGAGGAGGTTAGTAGTAGCAGTACGGACATCGACTCCCACCTACCGGAGGAGGTTAGTAGTACCGGTACGGACATCAACTCCCACCTATTGGAGGAGGTTAGTAGTACCGGTACGGACATCGACTCCCACCTATCGGAGGAGGTTAGTAGTAGCGGTACGGACATTGACTCCCTCCTATCGGAGGAGATTAGTAGTACTGGTACAGACATCAACTCCCACCTATAGGAAGAGGTTAGTAGTAGCAGTACAGACATCAACTCCCACCTATAGGAAGAGGTTAGTAGTAGCAGTACGGACATTGACTCCCACCTACCGGAGGAGGTTAATAGTAGCGGTACGGACATCGACTCCCACCTATCGGGTAGGTTAGTAGTACCAGTACGGACGGACATCGACTCCCACCTATCGGAGGAGGTTAGTAGTACCGGTCCAGACATCGACTCCCACCTATCGGAGGAGGTTAGTAGTAGCGGTACGGACATCGACTCCCACCTACCGGAGGAGGTTAGTAGTAGCGGTACGGACATCGACTCCCACCTATCGGGTAGGTTAGTAGTACCAGTACGGACGGACATCGACTCCCACCTATCGGAGGAGGTTAGTAGTACCGGTCCAGACATCGACTCCCACCTATCGGAGGAGGTTAGTAGTAGCGGTACGGACATCGACTCCCACCTATCGGAGGAGGTTAGTAGTACCGGTACGGACATCGACTCCCTCCTATTAGAGGAGGTTAGTAGTAGCGGTACAGACATCGACTCCCACCTATCGGAGGAGGTTAGTAGTAGTGGTACAGACATCGACTCCCACCTATCGGAGGAGATTAGTAGTAGCGGTACGGACATCGACTCCCACCTATCGGATGAGGTTTGTAGTACCGGTCCAGACATCGACTCCCACCTATCGGATGAGGTTAGTAGTACCGGTCCAGACATCGACTCCCACCTATCGGAGGAGGTTAGTAGTACCGGTCCAGACATCGACTCCCACCTATCGGAGGAGGTTAGTAGTACCGGTCCAGACATCGACTCCCACCTATCGGAGGAGGTTAGTAGTAGCGGTACGGACATCGACTCCCACCTATCGGATGAGGTTAGTAGTACCGGTCCAGACATCGACTCCCACCTATCGGATGAGGTTAGTAGTACCGGTCCAGACATCGACTCCCACCTATCGGAGGAGGTTAGTAGTACCGGTCCAGACATCGACTCCCACCTATCGGAGGAGGTTAGTAGTACCGGTCCAGACATCGACTCCCACCTATCGGAGGAGGTTAGTAGTAGCGGTACGGACATCGACTCCCACCTATCGGAGGAGGTTAGTAGTACCGGTACGGACATCGACTCCCACCTATCGGGTAGGTTAGTAGTACCGGTAAGGACATCGACTCCCTCCTATTGGAGGAGGTTAGTAGTAGCGGTACAGACATCGACTCCCACCTATCGGAGGAGGTTAGTAGTAGCGGTACGGACATCGACTCCCACCTATCGGGTAGGTTAGTAGTACCAGTACAGACATCGACTCCCACCTATCGCAGGAGGTTAGTAGTACCGGTACGGACATCGACTCCCACCTATCGGAGGAGGTTAGTAGTAGCGGTACGGACATCGACACCCACCTATCGGAGGAGGTTAATAGTAGCGGTACGGACATCGACTCCCACCTATCGGAGGAGGTTAGTAGTACCTTGTATGGACATCGACTCCCTCCTATCGGGTAGGTTAGTAGTACCGGTACGGACATCGACTCCCACCTATCGGAGGAGGTTAGTAGTAGCGGTACGGACATCGACTCCCACCTATCGCAGGAGGTTAGTAGTACCGGTACGGACATCGACTCCCACCTATCGGAGGAGGTTAGTAGTACCGGTACGGACATCGACTCCCACCTATCGGAGGAGGTTAGTAGTACCGGTACGGACATCGACTCCCACCTATCGGAGGAGGTTAGTAGTAGCGGTACGGACATCGACTCCCACCTATCGGGTAGGTTAGTAGTACCAGTACAGACATCGACTCCCACCTATCGCAGGAGGTTAGTAGTACCGGTACGGACATCGACTCCCACCTATCGGGTAGGTTAGTAGTACCAGTACGGACGGACATCGACTCCCACCTATCGGAGGAGGTTAGTAGTACCGGTCCAGACATCGACTCCCACCTATCGGAGGAGGTTAGTAGTAGCAGTACGGACATCGACTCCCACCTATCGCAGGAGGTTAGTAGAACCGGTACGGACATCGACTCCCACCTATCGGAGGAGGTTAATAGTAGCGGTACGGACATCGACTCCCACCTATCGCAGGAGGTTAGTAGTACCGGTACGGACATCGACTCCAACCTATCGGAGGAGGTTAATAGTAGCGGTACGGACATCGACTCCCACCTATCGGAGGAGGTTAGTAGTACCAGTACGGACATCGACTCCCACCTATCGGAGGAGGTTAGTAGTAGCGGTACGGACATCGACACCCACCTATCGGAGGAGGTTAGTAGTAGCGGTACGGACATCGACTCCCACCTATCGGAGGAGGTTAGTAGTAGCGGTACGGACATCAACTCCCACCTATCGGAGGAGGTTAGTAGTACCGGTACGGACATCGACTCCCACCTATCGGATGAGGTTAGTAGTACCGGTACGGACATCGACTCCCACCTATCGGAGGAGGTTAGTAGTAGCGGTACGGACATTGACTCCCACCTATCGGAGGAGGTTAGTAGTACCGGTACGGACATCGACTCCCACCTTAGTAGCGGTCCGGACATCGACTCCCACCTATCGGAGGAGGTTAGTAGTACCGGTACGGACATCGACTCCCACCTTAGTAGCGGTCCGGACATCGACTCCCACCTATCGGAGGAGGTTAGTAGTAGCGGTACGGACATCGACACCCACCTATCGGAGGAGGTTAGTAGTAGCGGTACGGACATCGACTCCCACCTATCGGAGGAGGTTAGTAGTAGCGGTACGGACATCAACTCCCACCTATCGGAGGAGGTTAGTAGTACCGGTACGGACATCGACTCCCACCTATCGGAGGAGGTTAGTAGTAGCGGTACGGACATTGACTCCCACCTATCGGAGGAGGTTAGTAGTACCGGTACGGACATCGACTCCCACCTTAGTAGCGGTACGGACATCAACTCCCACCAATCGGAGGAGGTTAATAGTACCGGTACGGACATCGACTCCCACCTATCGGAGGAGGTTAGTAGTACCGGTACGGACATCGACTCCCTCCTATCGGGTAGGTTAGTAGTACCAGTACAGACATCGACTCCCTCCTATCGGAGGAGGTTAGTAGTACCGGTACGGACATCGATTCCCACCTATCGGATGAGGTTAGTAGTACCGGTACGGACATCGACTCCCACCTATCGGAGGAGGTTAGTAGTAGCAGTACGGACATCGACTCCCACCTATTGGAGGAGGTTAGTAGTACCGGTCCGGACATCGACCCCCACCAATCGGAGGAGGTTAATAGTACCGGTACGGACATCGACTCCCACCTATCGGATGAGGTTAGTAGTACCAGTACAGACATCGACTCCCTCCTATCGGAGGAGGTTAGTAGTACCGGTATGGACATCGATTCCCACCTATCGGATGAGGTTAGTAGTACCGGTACGGACATCGACTCCCACCTATCGGAGGAGGTTAGTAGTAGCAGTACGGACATCGACTCCCACCTATTGGAGGAGGTTAGTAGTACCGGTCCGGACATCGACTCCCACCTATCGGAGGAGGTTAGTAGTACCAGTACGGACATCGACTCCCACCTATCAGAGGAGGTTAGTAGTAGCGGTACGGACATCGACTCCCACCTATCGGGTAGGTTAGTAGTACCGGTACAGACATCGACTCCCACCTATTGGAGGAGGTTAGTAGTACCGGTATGGACATCGACTCCCTCCTATCGGATGAGGTTAGTAGTAGCGGTACGGACATCGACTCCCACCTATTGGAGGAGGTTAGTAGTACCGGTCCGGACATCGACTCCCACCTATCAGAGGAGGTTAGTAGTAGCGGTACGGACATCGACTCCCACCTATCGGGTAGGTTAGTAGTACCGGTACAGACATCGACTCCCACCTATTGGAGGAGGTTAGTAGTACCGGTATGGACATCGACTCCCTCCTATCGGAGGAGGTTAGTAGTAGCGGTATGGACATCGACTCCAACCTATCGGAGGAGGTTAGTAGTAGCGGTACGGACATCGACTCCCACCTATCGGGTAGGTTAGTAGTACCGGTACAGACATCGACTCCCACCTATTGGAGGAGGTTAGTAGTACCGGTATGGACATCGACTCCCTCCTATCGGAGGAGGTTAGTAGTAGCGGTATGGACATCGACTCCAACCTATCGGAGGAGGTTAGTAGTAGCGGTACGGACATCGACTCCCACCTATCGGGTAGGTTAGTAGTACCAGTACAGACATCGACTCCCTCCTATCGGAGGAGGTTAGTAGTACCGGTACGGACATCGACTCCCACCTATTGGAGGAGGTTAGTAGTAGCGGTACGGACATCGACTCCCACCTATCGGGTAGGTTAGTAGTACCAGTACGGACATCGACTCCCACCTATCGAAGGAGGTTAGTAGTAGCGGTACGGACATCGACTCCCACCTATCGGAGGAGGTTAGTAGTAGCGGTACGGACATCGACTCCCACCTATCGAAGGAGGTTAGTAGTAGCGGTACGGACATCGACTTCCACCTATCGGAGGAGGTTAGTAGTACCGGTACGGACATCAACTCCCACCTATCGGAGGAGGTTAGTAGTACCGGTATGGACATTGACTCCCACCTATTGGAGGAGGTTAGTAGTTCCGGTACGGACATCGACTCCCACCTATTTGGCAAGTTAATTTCATATGATAATTTCTCTAGAAATATAATTATTTTTACCCCCAGGGAGAACAACGTAGCGACGACGAGGAAGCTGATGTTTCTAAGGACGCCGACGAGTTAGACGCCGAGACTATGGAAGAGGACAGTGTTACTAGAGGCGCGCTCATGGCTATTGTTAAAGAAGCAACCATCAAACTGCCTAACGTAATGTCAACCTCTAAGGAGTCCACTCGTCACCATGGGGATTTCTATTCCAGTAAACGGAACGATAAATCTCTTCCCTACGATCCACCGGTTGATGTTAGTAACTATGGTGACGGTTATATACAATAAGTTCCACACTTTATATGACCCCAGGAGTTCCACATGACACTTTATATGACCCCGAGAGTTCCACAGTACACTTTATATGACCCCGAGAGTTCCACAGGGCACTTTATATGACGCCGAGAGTTCCACAGGGCACTTTATATGACCCCGAGAGTTCCACAGGGCACTTTATATGACGCCGAGAGTTCCACAGGACACTTTATATGACCCCGAGGAGTTTCACAGGACACTTTATATGACCCCGAGAGTTCCACAGGGCACTTTATATGACGCCGAGAGTTCCACAGGACACTTTATATGACCCCGAGAGTTTCACAGGACACTTTATATGATCCCGAGAGTTCCACAGGACACTTTATATGACCCCGAGAGTTCCACAGGGCACTTTATATGACGCCGAGAGTTCCACAGGACACTTTATATGACCCCGAGAGTTCCACAGGACACTTTATATGACTCCGAGAGTTTCACAGGACACTTTATATGACCCTGAGAGTTCCACAGGACACTTTATATGACCCCGAGAGTTTCACAGGACACTTTATATGATCCCGAGAGTTCCACAGGACACTTTATATGACCCCGAGAGTTCCACAGGGCACTTTATATGACGCCGAGAGTTCCACAGGACACTTTATATGACCCTGAGAGTTTCACAGGACACTTTATATGATCCCGAGAGTTTCACAGGACACTTTATATGACCCCGAGAGTTCCACAGGGCACTTTTATATGACGCCGAGAGTTCCACAGGACACTTTATATGACCCTAAGAGTTTCACAGGACACTTTATATGACCCTGAGAGTTCCACAGGACACTTTATATGACACCGAGAGTTCCACAGGACACTTTATATGACCCTAAGAGTTTCACAGGACACTTTATATGACCCCGAGAGTTTCACAGGACACTTTATATGATCCCGAGAGTTCCACAGGACACTTTATATGACCCCGAGAGTTCCACAGGGCACTTTATATGACGCCGAGAGTTCCACAGGACACTTTATATGACCCTGAGAGTTTCACAGGACACTTTATATGATCCCGTGAGTTTCACAGCACACTTTATATGACCCCGAGAGTTCCACAGGGCACTTTATATGACGCCGAGAGTTCCACAGGACACTTTATATGACCCTAAGAGTTTCACAGGACACTTTATATGACCCTGAGAGTTCCACAGGACACTTTATATGACACCGAGAGTTCCACAGGACACTTTATATGACTCTGAGAGTTTCACAGGACACTTTATATGACCCTGAGAGTTCCACAGGACACTTTATATGACCCTGAGAGTTTCACAGGACACTTTATATGACCCTGAGAGTTTCACAGGACACTTTATATGATCCCGAGAGTTCCACTGGACACTTTATATGACTCTGAGAGTTTCACAGGACACTTTATATGACCCTGAGAGTTCCACAGGACACTTTATATGACCCTGAGAGTTTCACAGGACACTTTATATGACCCCGAGAGTTCCACAGGACACTTTATATGACCCCGAGAGTTCCACAGGACACTTTATATGACCCCGAGAGTTTCAAGGACACTATATATGACACCGAGAGTTCCACACGACACTTTATATGACCCTGAGAGTTTCACAGGACACTTTATATGACCCCGAGAGTTCCACAGGACACTTTATATGACCCCGAGAGTTCCACAGGACACTTTATATGACTCTGAGAGTTTCACAGGATACTTTATATGACCCTGAGAGTTCCACAGGACACTTTATATGACCCTGAGAGTTTCACAGGACACTTTATATGACCCTGAGAGTTTCACAGGACACTTTATATGACCCTGAGAGTTTCACAGGACACTTTATATGACCCTGAGAGTTTCACAGGACACTTTATATGACCCCGAGAGTTCCACAGGACACTTTATATGATCCCAAGAGTTCCACAGGACACTTTATATGACACCGAGAGTTCCACAGGACACTTTATATGACCCTGAGAGTTCCACAGGACACTTTATATGATCCCAAGAGTTCCACACGACACTTTATATGACCCCGAGAGTTTCACAGGACACTTTATATGACCCTGAGAGTTTCACAGGACACTTTATATGACCCTGAGAGTTTCACAGGACACTTTATATGACCCTGAGAGTTTCACAGGACACTTTATATGACCCCGAGAGTTCCACAGGACACTTTATATGATCCCGAGAGTTCCACAGGACACTTTATATGACACCGAGAGTTCCACAGGACACTTTATATGACCCTGAGAGTTCCACAGGACACTTTATATGACCCTGAGAGTTTCACAGGACACTTTATATGACCCCGAGAGTTCCACAGGACACTTTATATGACCCCGAGAGTTCCACAGGACACTTTATATGACCCCGAGAGTTCCACAGGACACTTTATATGACCCTGAGAGTTCCACAGGACACTTTATATGACCCTGAGAGTTCCACAGGACACTTTATATGACCCTGAGAGTTCCACAGGACACTTTATATGATCCTGAGAGTTTCACAGGACACTTTATATGACCCCGAGAGTTCCAAGGACATTTTATATGACCCTGAGAGTTTCACAGGACACTTTATATGACCCTGAGAGTTTCACAGGACACTTTATATGACCCCGAGAGTTCCAAGGACATTTTATATGACCCTGAGAGTTTCACAGGACACTTTATATGACCCTGAGAGTTCCACAGGACACTTTATATGACCCTGAGAGTTTCACAGGACACTTTATATGACCCTGAGAGTTCCACAGGACACTTTATATGACCCTGAGAGTTCCACAGGACACTTTATATGATACCGAGAGTTCCACAGGACACTTTATATGACCCCGAGAGTTCCACAGGACACTTTATATGACCCTGAGAGTTCCACAGGACACTTTATATGACCCTGAGAGTTCCACAGGACACTTTATATGACCTCGAGAGTTTCACAGGACACTTTATATGATCCCGAGAGTTCCACAGGACACTTTATATGACCCTGAGAGTTCCACAGGACACTTTATATGACCCCGAGAGTTTCACAGGACACGTTATATGATACCGAGAGTTTCACAGGACACTTTATATGACCCTGAGAGTTTCACAGGACACTTTATATGATCCCGAGAGTTTCACAGGACACTTTATATGACCCTGAGAGTTCCACAGGACACTTTATATGACACCGAGAGTTCCAAGGACATTTTATATGACCCTGAGAGTTTCACAGGATACTTTATATGACCCTGAGAGTTCCACAGGACACTTTATATGACACCGAGAGTTCCAAGGACATTTTATATGACCCTGAGAGTTCCACAGGATACTTTATATGACCCTGAGAGTTTCACAGGACACTTTATATGACCCTAAGAGTTCCACAGGACACTTTATATGACCCCGAGAGTTTCACAGGACACTTTATATGACCCTAAGAGTTCCACAGGACACTTTATATGACCCCGAGAGTTCCACAGGACACTTTATATGACCCCGAGAGTTCCACAGGACACTTTATATGATCCCGAGAGTTCCACAGGACACTTTATATGACCCCGAGAGTTCCACAGGACACTTTATATGACCCCGAGAGTTCCACAGGACACTTTATATGATCCCGAGAGTTCCACAGGACACTTTATATGACCCCGAGAGTTCCACAGGACACTTTATATGACCCCGAGAGTTCCACAGGACACTTTATATGACCCCGAGAGTTCCACAGGACACTTTATATGACCCCGAGAGTTCCACAGGACACTTTATATGATCCCGAGAGTTCCACAGGACACTTTATATGACCCCGAGAGTTCCACAGGACACTTTATATGACCCCGAGAGTTCCACAGGACACTTTATATGACCCCGAGAGTTCCACAGGACACTTTATATGATCCCGAGAGTTCCACAGGACACTTTATATGACCCCAAGAGTTCCACAGGACACTTTATATGACCCTGAGAGTTCCACAGGACACTTTATATGACCCTGAGAGTTTCACAGGACACTTTATATGACCCTAAGAGTTCCACAGGACACTTTATATGACCCCGAGAGTTCCACAGGACACTTTATATGACCCCGAGAGTTCCACAGGACACTTTATATGACCCCGAGAGTTCCACAGGACACTTTATATGACCCCGAGAGTTTCACAGGACACTTTATATGACCCTGAGAGTTTCACAGGACACTTTATATGATCCCGAGAGTTCCACAGGACACTTTATATGACCCTGAGAGTTCCACAGGACACTTTATATGACCCCGAGAGTTTCACAGGACACTTTATATGACGCCGAGAGTTTCACAGGACACTTTATATGACCCTGAGAGTTCCACAGGACACTTTATATGACCCCGAGAGTTCCACAGGACACTTTATATGATCCCGAGAGTTCCACAGGACAC
The DNA here is from genome assembly GCA_032718475.1 of Nemertoderma westbladi. Taxonomy (NCBI): domain Eukaryota; kingdom Metazoa; phylum Xenacoelomorpha; order Nemertodermatida; family Nemertodermatidae; genus Nemertoderma; species Nemertoderma westbladi. The sequence goes on from JAUCBJ010008101.1 coordinate 22,241, forward strand.
TTTATATGACCCTGAGAGTTCCACACGACACTTTATATGACCCCGAGAGTTCCACAGGACACTTTATATGATCCCAAGAGTTCCACATGACACTTTATATGACCCCGAGAGTTTCACAGGACACTTTATATGACCCTGAGAGTTTCACAGGACACTTTATATGATCCCGAGAGTTTCACAGGACACTTTATATGATCCCGAGAGTTTCACAGGACACTTTATATGATCCCGAGAGTTTCACAGGACACTTTATATGATCCCGAGAGTTTCACAGGACACTTTATATGACCCCGAGAGTTCCACAGGACACTTTATATGACCCTGAGAGTTCCACAGGACACTTTATATGACCCTGAGAGTTCCACAGGACACTTTATATGACACCGAGAGTTCCACAGGACACTTTATATGACCCCGAGAGTTCCACAGGACACTTTATATGACCCTGAGAGTTTCACAGGACACTTTATATGACCCTGAGAGTTCCACAGGACACTTTATATGACCTCGAGAGTTCCACAGGACACTTTATATGACCTCGAGAGTTTCACAGGACACTTTATATGACCCTGAGAGTTCCACAGGACACTTTATATGACCCTGAGAGTTTCACAGGACACTTTATATGACCCCGAGAGTTTCACAGGACACTTTATATGACCCCGAGAGTTCCACAGGACACTTTATATGACCCTGAGAGTTTCACAGGACACTTTATATGACCCTGAGAGTTCCACAGGACACTTTATATGACCCTGAGAGTTTCACAGGACACTTTATATGACCCCGAGAGTTTCACAGGACACTTTATATGACCTCGAGAGTTTCACAGGACACTTTATATGACCCTGAGAGTTCCACAGGACACTTTATATGACCCTGAGAGTTTCACAGGACACTTTATATGACCCCGAGAGTTTCACAGGACACTTTATATGACCCCGAGAGTTCCACAGGACACTTTATATGACCCTGAGAGTTTCACAGGACACTTTATATGACCCTGAGAGTTTCACAGGACACTTTATATGATCCCGAGAGTTCCACAGGACACTTTATATGACCCTGAGAGTTCCACAGGACACTTTATATGACCCCGAGAGTTTCACAGGACACTTTATATGACGCCGAGAGTTTCACAGGACACTTTATATGACCCTGAGAGTTCCACAGGACACTTTATATGACCCTGAGAGTTCCACAGGACACTTTATATGACCCTGAGAGTTCCACACGACACTTTATATGATCCCGAGAGTTCCACAGGACACTTTATATGACCCTGAGAGTTCCACACGACACTTTATATGACCCCGAGAGTTCCACAGGACACTTTATATGATCCCGAGAGTTCCACAGGACACTTTATATGACCCTGAGAGTTCCACACGACACTTTATATGACCCCGAGAGTTCCACACGACACTTTATATGACCCCGAGAGTTCCACACGACACTTTATATGACCCCGAGAGTTCCACAGGACACTTTATATGATCCCGAGAGTTCCACAGGACACTTTATATGACCCTGAGAGTTCCACACGACACTTTATATGACCCCGAGAGTTCCACACGACACTTTATATGACCCCGAGAGTTCCACACGACACTTTATATGACCCCGAGAGTTCCACAGGACACTTTATATGATCCCGAGAGTTCCACAGGACACTTTATATGACCCTGAGAGTTCCACACGACACTTTATATGACCCCGAGAGTTCCACAGGACACTTTATATGATCCCAAGAGTTCCACATGACACTTTATATGACCCCGAGAGTTTCACAGGACACTTTATATGACCCTGAGAGTTTCACAGGACACTTTATATGATCCCGAGAGTTTCACAGGACACTTTATATGATCCCGAGAGTTTCACAGGACACTTTATATGATCCCGAGAGTTTCACAGGACACTTTATATGATCCCGAGAGTTTCACAGGACACTTTATATGATCCCGAGAGTTTCACAGGACACTTTATATGACCCCGAGAGTTCCACAGGACACTTTATATGACCCTGAGAGTTCCACAGGACACTTTATATGACCCTGAGAGTTCCACAGGACACTTTATATGACCCCGAGAGTTTCACAGGACACTTTATATGACCCCGAGAGTTTCACAGGACACTTTATATGACCCCGAGAGTTTCACAGGACACTTTATATGATCCCGAGAGTTTCACAGGACACTTTATATGATCCCGAGAGTTTCACAGGACACTTTATATGACCCCGAGAGTTTCACAGGACACTTTATATGACCCTAAGAGTTTCACAGGACACTTTATATGACCCCGAGAGTTCCACAGGACACTTTATATGACGCCGAGAGTTCCACAGGACACTTTATGACCCTGAGAGTTCCACAGGACACTTTATATGACCCCGAGAGTTTCACAGGACACTTTATATGATCCCGAGAGTTCCACAGGACACTTTATATGACGCCGAGAGTTTCACAGGACACTTTATATGATCCCGAGAGTTTCACAGGACACTTTATATGACCCCGAGAGTTTCACAGGACACTTTATATGACCCTAAGAGTTTCACAGGACACTTTATATGACCCCGAGAGTTCCACAGGACACTTTATATGACGCCGAGAGTTCCACAGGACACTTTATGACCCTGAGAGTTCCACAGGACACTTTATATGACCCCGAGAGTTCCACAGGACACTTTATATGACGCCGAGAGTTCCACAGGACACTTTATGACCCTGAGAGTTCCACAGGACACTTTATATGACCCCGAGAGTTTCACAGGACACTTTATATGACCCTAAGAGTTTCACAGGACACTTTATATGACCCCGAGAGTTCCACAGGACACTTTATATGACCCCGATAGTTTCACAGGACACTTTATATGACCCCGAGAGTTCCACAGGACACTTTATATGACCCTGAGAGTTTCACAGGACACTTTATATGACCCTAAGAGTTTCACAGGACACTTTATATGACCCCGAGAGTTCCACAGGACACTTTATATGACGCCGAGAGTTCCACAGGACACTTTATATGACCCCGAGAGTTCCACAGGACACTTTATATGACGCCGAGAGTTCCACAGGACACTTTATGACCCTGAGAGTTCCACAGGACACTTTATATGACCCCGAGAGTTTCACAGGACACTTTATATGATCCCGAGAGTTCCACAGGACACTTTATATGACACCGAGAGTTCCACAGGACACTTTATATGACCCTGAGAGTTCCACAGGACACTTTATATGACCCCGAGAGTTTCACAGGACACTTTATATGATCCCGAGAGTTTCACAGGACACTTTATATGACCCTGAGAGTTCCACAGGACACTTTATATGACACCGAGAGTTTCACAGGACACTTTATATGATCCCGAGAGTTTCACAGGACACTTTATATGACCCCGAGAGTTTCACAGGACACTTTATATGACCCTGAGAGTTTCACAGGACACTTTATATGACCCCGAGAGTTTCACAGGACACTTTATATGACCCTAAGAGTTTCACAGGACACTTTATATGACCCCGAGAGTTCCACAGGACACTTTATATGACGCCGAGAGTTCCACAGGACACTTTATGACCCTGAGAGTTCCACAGGACACTTTATATGACCCCGAGAGTTTCACAGGACACTTTATATGATCCCGAGAGTTCCACAGGACACTTTATATGACGCCGAGAGTTTCACAGGACACTTTATATGATCCCGAGAGTTTCACAGGACACTTTATATGACCCCGAGAGTTTCACAGGACACTTTATATGACCCTAAGAGTTTCACAGGACACTTTATATGACCCCGAGAGTTCCACAGGACACTTTATATGACGCCGAGAGTTCCACAGGACACTTTATGACCCTGAGAGTTCCACAGGACACTTTATATGACCCCGAGAGTTCCACAGGACACTTTATATGACGCCGAGAGTTCCACAGGACACTTTATGACCCTGAGAGTTCCACAGGACACTTTATATGATCCCGAGAGTTTCACAGGACACTTTATATGATCCCGAGAGTTCCACAGGACACTTTATATGACGCCGAGAGTTTCACAGGACACTTTATATGATCCCGAGAGTTTCACAGGACACTTTATATGACCCCGAGAGTTTCACAGGACACTTTATATGACCCTAAGAGTTTCACAGGACACTTTATATGACCCCGAGAGTTCCACAGGACACTTTATATGACGCCGAGAGTTCCACAGGACACTTTATGACCCTGAGAGTTCCACAGGACACTTTATATGACCCCGAGAGTTCCACAGGACACTTTATATGACGCCGAGAGTTCCACAGGACACTTTATGACCCTGAGAGTTCCACAGGACACTTTATATGACCCCGAGAGTTTCACAGGACACTTTATATGATCCCGAGAGTTTCACAGGACACTTTATATGATCCCGAGAGTTCCACAGGACACTTTATATGACGCCGAGAGTTTCACAGGACACTTTATATGATCCCGAGAGTTTCACAGGACACTTTATATGACCCCGAGAGTTTCACAGGACACTTTATATGACCCTAAGAGTTTCACAGGACACTTTATATGACCCCGAGAGTTCCACAGGACACTTTATATGACGCCGAGAGTTCCACAGGACACTTTATGACCCTGAGAGTTCCACAGGACACTTTATATGACCCCGAGAGTTCCACAGGACACTTTATATGACGCCGAGAGTTCCACAGGACACTTTATGACCCTGAGAGTTCCACAGGACACTTTATATGACCCCGAGAGTTTCACAGGACACTTTATATGATCCCGAGAGTTTCACAGGACACTTTATATGACCCTGAGAGTTCCACAGGACACTTTATATGACACCGAGAGTTTCACAGGACACTTTATATGATCCCGAGAGTTTCACAGGACACTTTATATGACCCCGAGAGTTTCACAGGACACTTTATATGACCCTGAGAGTTTCACAGGACACTTTATATGACCCCGAGAGTTTCACAGGACACTTTATATGACCCTAAGAGTTTCACAGGACACTTTATATGACCCCGAGAGTTCCACAGGACACTTTATATGACGCCGAGAGTTCCACAGGACACTTTATGACCCTGAGAGTTCCACAGGACACTTTATATGACCCCGAGAGTTTCACAGGACACTTTATATGATCCCGAGAGTTCCACAGGACACTTTATATGACGCCGAGAGTTTCACAGGACACTTTATATGATCCCGAGAGTTTCACAGGACACTTTATATGACCCCGAGAGTTTCACAGGACACTTTATATGACCCTAAGAGTTTCACAGGACACTTTATATGACCCCGAGAGTTCCACAGGACACTTTATATGACGCCGAGAGTTCCACAGGACACTTTATGACCCTGAGAGTTCCACAGGACACTTTATATGACCCCGAGAGTTCCACAGGACACTTTATATGACGCCGAGAGTTCCACAGGACACTTTATGACCCTGAGAGTTCCACAGGACACTTTATATGACCCCGAGAGTTTCACAGGACACTTTATATGACCCTAAGAGTTTCACAGGACACTTTATATGACCCCGAGAGTTCCACAGGACACTTTATATGACCCCGATAGTTTCACAGGACACTTTATATGACCCCGAGAGTTCCACAGGACACTTTATATGACCCTGAGAGTTTCACAGGACACTTTATATGACCCTAAGAGTTTCACAGGACACTTTATATGACCCCGAGAGTTCCACAGGACACTTTATATGACGCCGAGAGTTCCACAGGACACTTTATATGACCCCGAGAGTTCCACAGGACACTTTATATGACGCCGAGAGTTCCACAGGACACTTTATGACCCTGAGAGTTCCACAGGACACTTTATATGACCCCGAGAGTTTCACAGGACACTTTATATGATCCCGAGAGTTCCACAGGACACTTTATATGACACCGAGAGTTCCACAGGACACTTTATATGACCCTGAGAGTTCCACAGGACACTTTATATGACCCCGAGAGTTTCACAGGACACTTTATATGATCCCGAGAGTTTCACAGGACACTTTATATGACCCTGAGAGTTCCACAGGACACTTTATATGACACCGAGAGTTTCACAGGACACTTTATATGATCCCGAGAGTTTCACAGGACACTTTATATGACCCCGAGAGTTTCACAGGACACTTTATATGACCCTGAGAGTTCCACAGGACACTTTATATGATCCCGAGAGTTTCACATGACACTTTATATGACCCTGAGAGTTTCACAGGACACTTTATATGACCCCGAGAGTTTCACAGGACACTTTATATGACCCCGAGAGTTCCACAGGACACTTTATATGATCCCGAGAGTTTCACATGACACTTTATATGACCCTGAGAGTTTCACAGGACACTTTATATGACCCTGAGAGTTTCACAGGACACTTTATATGACCCTGAGAGTTCCACAGGACACTTTATATGATCCCGAGAGTTTCACAGGACACTTTATATGATCCCGAGAGTTCCACAGGACACTTTATATGACCCCGAGAGTTCCACAGGACACTTTATATGACCCCGAGAGTTCCACAGGTCACTTTATATGACACCGAGAGTTCCACAGGACACTTTATATGATACCGAGAGTTTCACAGGACACTTTTTATGACCCCGAGAGTTCCACAGGACACTTTATATGACCCCGAGAGTTCCACAGGTCACTTTATATGACCCCGAGAGTTTCACAGGACACTTTATATGACCCCGAGAGTTCCACAGGACACTTTATATGACCCCGAGAGTTCCACAGGACACTTTATATGACCCCGAGAGTTTCACAGGACACTTTATATGACCCTGAGAGTTCCACAGGACACTTTATATGACACCGAGAGTTCCACAGGACACTTTATATGACACCGAGAGTTCCACAGGACACTTTATATGACCCTGAGAGTTCCACAGGACACTTTATATGACCCTGAGAGTTCCACAGGACACTTTATATGATCCCGAGAGTTCCACAGGACACTTTATATGACCCCGAGAGTTCCACAGGACACTTTATATGACCCCGAGAGTTCCACAGGTCACTTTATATGACACCGAGAGTTCCACAGGACACTTTATATGATACCGAGAGTTTCACAGGACACTTTTTATGACCCCGAGAGTTCCACAGGACACTTTATATGACCCCGAGAGTTCCACAGGTCACTTTATATGACCCCGAGAGTTTCACAGGACACTTTATATGACCCCGAGAGTTCCACATGACACTTTATATGACACCGAGAGTTCCACAGGACACTTTATATGACACCGAGAGTTCCACAGGTCACTTTATATGACCCCGAGAGTTTCACAGGACACTTTATATGACCCCGAGAGTTCCACATGACACTTTATATGACACCGAGAGTTCCACAGGACACTTTATATGACACCGAGAGTTCCACAGGACACTTTATATGACACCGAGAGTTCCACAGGACACTTTATATGACACCGAGAGTTCCACAGGACACTTTATATGACACCGAGAGTTCCACAGGACACTTTATATGACCCTGAGAGTTCCACAGGACACTTTATATGACCCTGAGAGTTCCACAGGACACTTTATATGACCCCGAGAGTTTCACAGGACACTTTATATGACCCCGAGAGTTCCACATGACACTTTATATGACACCGAGAGTTCCACAGGACACTTTATATGACACCGAGAGTTCCACAGGACACTTTATATGACACCGAGAGTTCCACAGGACACTTTATATGACACCGAGAGTTCCACAGGACACTTTATATGACACCGAGAGTTCCACAGGACTCTTTATATGACCCTGAGAGTTCCACAGGTCACTTTATATGACACCGAGAGTTCCACAGGACACTTTATATGATACCGAGAGTTTCACAGGACACTTTTTATGACCCCGAGAGTTCCACAGGACACTTTATATGACCCCGAGAGTTCCACAGGTCACTTTATATGACCCCGAGAGTTTCACAGGACACTTTATATGACCCCGAGAGTTCCACATGACACTTTATATGACACCGAGAGTTCCACAGGACACTTTATATGACACCGAGAGTTCCACAGGTCACTTTATATGACCCCGAGAGTTTCACAGGACACTTTATATGACCCCGAGAGTTCCACATGACACTTTATATGACACCGAGAGTTCCACAGGACACTTTATATGACACCGAGAGTTCCACAGGACACTTTATATGACACCGAGAGTTCCACAGGACACTTTATATGACACCGAGAGTTCCACAGGACACTTTATATGACACCGAGAGTTCCACAGGACACTTTATATGACCCTGAGAGTTCCACAGGACACTTTATATGACCCTGAGAGTTCCACAGGACACTTTATATGATCCCGAGAGTTTCACATGACACTTTATATGACCCTGAGAGTTTCACAGGACACTTTATATGACCCTGAGAGTTTCACAGGACACTTTATATGATCCCGAGAGTTTCACAGGACACTTTATATGACGCCGAGAGTTCCACAGGACACTTTATATGATCCCGAGAGTTCCACAGGACACTTTATATGACCCCGAGAGTTCCACAGGACACTTTATATGACCCCGAGAGTTCCACAGGTCACTTTATATGATCCCGAGAGTTTCACATGACACTTTATATGACCCTGAGAGTTTCACAGGACACTTTATATGACCCTGAGAGTTTCACAGGACACTTTATATGACCCTGAGAGTTCCACAGGACACTTTATATGATCCCGAGAGTTTCACAGGACACTTTATATGATCCCGAGAGTTCCACAGGACACTTTATATGACCCCGAGAGTTCCACAGGACACTTTATATGACCCCGAGAGTTCCACAGGTCACTTTATATGACACCGAGAGTTCCACAGGACACTTTATATGATACCGAGAGTTTCACAGGACACTTTTTATGACCCCGAGAGTTCCACAGGACACTTTATATGACCCCGAGAGTTCCACAGGTCACTTTATATGACCCCGAGAGTTTCACAGGACACTTTATATGACCCCGAGAGTTCCACAGGACACTTTATATGACCCCGAGAGTTCCACAGGACACTTTATATGACCCCGAGAGTTCCACAGGTCACTTTATATGACCCCGAGAGTTTCACAGGACACTTTATATGACCCTGAGAGTTCCACAGGACACTTTATATGACACCGAGAGTTCCACAGGACACTTTATATGACACCGAGAGTTCCACAGGACACTTTATATGACCCTGAGAGTTCCACAGGACACTTTATATGACCCTGAGAGTTCCACAGGACACTTTATATGATCCCGAGAGTTCCACAGGACACTTTATATGACCCCGAGAGTTCCACAGGACACTTTATATGACCCCGAGAGTTCCACAGGTCACTTTATATGACACCGAGAGTTCCACAGGACACTTTATATGATACCGAGAGTTTCACAGGACACTTTTTATGACCCCGAGAGTTCCACAGGACACTTTATATGACCCCGAGAGTTCCACAGGTCACTTTATATGACCCCGAGAGTTTCACAGGACACTTTATATGACCCCGAGAGTTCCACATGACACTTTATATGACACCGAGAGTTCCACAGGACACTTTATATGACACCGAGAGTTCCACAGGTCACTTTATATGACCCCGAGAGTTTCACAGGACACTTTATATGACCTCGAGAGTTTCACAGGACACTTTATATGACCCTGAGAGTTCCACAGGACACTTTATATGATCCCGAGAGTTTCACAGGACACTTTATATGACCCTGAGAGTTTCACAGGACACTTTATATGACCCTGAGAGTTCCACAGGACACTTTATATGATCCCGAGAGTTTCACAGGACACTTTATATGACCCTGAGAGTTCCACAGGACACTTTATATGATCCCGAGAGTTTCACAGGACACTTTATATGATCCCGAGAGTTCCACAGGACACTTTATATGACCTCGAGAGTTCCACAGGACACTTTATATGACCCTGAGAGTTTCACAGGACACTTTATATGACCCTGAGAGTTCCACAGGACACTTTATATGATCCCGAGAGTTTCACAGGGCACTTTATATGACCCCGAGAGTTCCACAGGACACTTTATATGATCCCGAGAGTTCCACAGGACACTTTATATGACGCCGAGAGTTCCACAGGACACTTTATATGATCCCGAGAGTTCCACAGGACACTTTATATGACCCTGAGAGTTTCACAGGACACTTTATATGACCCTGAGAGTTCCACAGGACACTTTATATGATCCCGAGAGTTTCACAGGACACTTTATATGATCCCGAGAGTTCCACAGGACACTTTATATGATCCCGAGAGTTCCACAGGACACTTTATATGATCCCGAGAGTTTCACAGGACACTTTATATGACCCTGAGAGTTCCACAGGACACTTTATATGATCCCGAGAGTTTCACAGGACACTTTATATGACCCTGAGAGTTCCACAGGACACTTTATATGATCCCGAGAGTTTCACAGGACACTTTATATGATCCCGAGAGTTCCACAGGACACTTTATATGATCCCGAGAGTTCCACAGGACACTTTATATGACCCCGAGAGTTTCACAGGACACTTTATATGACCCTGAGAGTTTCACAGGACACTTTATATGACCCTGAGAGTTCCACAGGACACTTTATATGATCCCGAGAGTTTCACAGGACACTTTATATGATCCCGAGAGTTCCACAGGACACTTTATATGACTCTGAGAGTTCCACACGACACTTTATATGACCTCGAGAGTTCCACAGGACACTTTATATGACCCCGAGAGTTTCACAGGACACTTTATATGACCCTGAGAGTTCCACAGGACACTTTATATGACACCGAGAGTTCCACAGGACACTTTATATGACACCGAGAGTTCCACAGGACACTTTATATGACCCTGAGAGTTCCACAGGACACTTTATATGACCCTGAGAGTTCCACAGGACACTTTATATGATCCCGAGAGTTTCACATGACACTTTATATGACCCTGAGAGTTTCACAGGACACTTTATATGACCCTGAGAGTTTCACAGGACACTTTATATGACCCTGAGAGTTCCACAGGACACTTTATATGATCCCGAGAGTTTCACAGGACACTTTATATGATCCCGAGAGTTCCACAGGACACTTTATATGACCCCGAGAGTTCCACAGGGCACTTTATATGACGCCGAGAGTTTCACAGGACACTTTATATGATCCCGAGAGTTCCACAGGACACTTTATATGACACCGAGAGTTCCACAGGACACTTTATATGACCCTGAGAGTTCCACAGGACACTTTATATGACCCTGAGAGTTCCACAGGACACTTTATATGATCCCGAGAGTTTCACATGACACTTTATATGACCCTGAGAGTTTCACAGGACACTTTATATGACCCTGAGAGTTTCACAGGACACTTTATATGACCCTGAGAGTTCCACAGGACACTTTATATGATCCCGAGAGTTTCACAGGACACTTTATATGATCCCGAGAGTTTCACAGGACACTTTATATGATCCCGAGAGTTTCACAGGACACTTTATATGATCCCGAGAGTTTCACAGGACACTTTATATGACCCTGAGAGTTTCACAGGACACTTTATATGATCCCGAGAGTTCCACAGGACACTTTATATGACCCCGAGAGTTCCACAGGACACTTTATATGATCCCGAGAGTTTCACAGGACACTTTATATGACCCTGAGAGTTTCACAGGACACTTTATATGATCCCGAGAGTTCCACAGGACACTTTATATGACCCCGAGAGTTTCACAGGACACTTTATATGATCCCGAGAGTTTCACAGGACACTTTATATGATCCCGAGAGTTTCACAGGACACTTTATATGACCCTGAGAGTTCCACAGGACACTTTATATGATCCCGAGAGTTTCACAGGACACTTTATATGATCCCGAGAGTTCCACAGGACACTTTATATGACCCCGAGAGTTCCACAGGGCACTTTATATGATCCCGAGAGTTCCACAGGACACTTTATATGACCCCGAGAGTTCCACAGGACACTTTATATGACCCCGAGAGTTCCACAGGACACTTTATATGACGCCGAGAGTTTCACAGGACACTTTATATGACCTCGAGAGTTCCACAGGACACTTTATATGACCTCGAGAGTTCCACAGGGCACTTTATATGACGCCGAGAGTTCCACATGACACTTTATATGACCCCGAGAGTTCCACAGGACACTTTATATGACCCTGAGAGTTTCACAGGACACTTTATATGATCCCGAGAGTTTCACAGGACACTTTATATGACCCCGAGAGTTTCACAGGACACTTTATATGACCCCGAGAGTTTCACAGGACACTTTATATGACCCCGAGAGTTCCACCGGACACTTTATATGACCCCGAGAGTTTCACAGGACACTTTATATGACCCCGAGAGTTTCACAGGACACTTTATATGACCCCGAGAGTTCCACAGGGCACTTTATATGACCCTGAGAGTTTCACAGGACACTTTATATGATCCCGAGAGTTTCACAGGACACTTCATATGACCCCGAGAGTTCCACCGGACACTTTATATGACCCTGAGAGTTTCACAGGACACTTTATATGATCCCGAGAGTTTCACAGGACACTTTATATGACCCCGAGAGTTTCACAGGACACTTTATATGACCCCGAGAGTTTCACAGGACACTTTATATGACCCCGAGAGTTCCACCGGACACTTTATATGACCCTGAGAGTTTCACAGGACACTTTATATGATCCCGAGAGTTTCACAGGACACTTTATATGACCCCGAGAGTTTCACAGGACACTTTATATGACCCCGAGAGTTTCACAGGACACTTTATATGACTCCGAGAGTTCCACAGGACACTTTATATGACCCTGAGAGTTTCACAGGACACTTTATATGACCCTGAGAGTTCCACAGGACACTTTATATGACCCCGAGAGTTCCACAGGACACTTTATATGACCCCGATAGTTTCACAGGACACTTTATATGACCCCGAGAGTTTCACAGGACACTTTATATGACCCCGAGAGTTCCACAGGACACTTTATATGACCCTGAGAGTTTCACAGGACACTTTATATGATCCCGAGAGTTTCACAGGACACTTCATATGACCCCGAGAGTTCCACCGGACACTTTATATGACCCTGAGAGTTTCACAGGACACTTTATATGATCCCGAGAGTTTCACAGGACACTTTATATGACCCTGAGAGTTCCACAGGACACTTTATATGACCCCGATAGTTCCACAGGACACTTTATATGACCCCGATAGTTTCACAGGACACTTTATATGACCCCGAGAGTTTCACAGGACACTTTATATGACCCCGAGAGTTCCACCGGACACTTTATATGACCCCGAGAGTTCCACCGGACACTTTATATGACCCTGAGAGTTTCACAGGACACTTTATATGATCCCGAGAGTTTCACAGGACACTTTATATGACCCTGAGAGTTCCACAGGACACTTTATATGACCCCGATAGTTCCACAGGACACTTTATATGACCCCGATAGTTTCACAGGACACTTTATATGACCCCGAGAGTTTCACAGGACACTTCATATGACCCCGAGAGTTCCACCGGACACTTTATATGACCCTGAGAGTTTCACAGGACACTTTATATGATCCCGAGAGTTTCACAGGACACTTTATATGACCCCGAGAGTTCCACCGGACACTTTATATGACCCTGAGAGTTTCACAGGACACTTTATATGATCCCGAGAGTTTCACAGGACACTTTATATGACCCCGAGAGTTTCACAGGACACTTTATATGACCCCGAGAGTTTCACAGGACACTTTATATGACTCCGAGAGTTCCACAGGACACTTTATATGACCCTGAGAGTTTCACAGGACACTTTATATGACCCTGAGAGTTCCACAGGACACTTTATATGACCCCGAGAGTTCCACAGGACACTTTATATGATCCCGAGAGTTCCACAGGACATTTTATATGACCCTGAGAGTTTCACAGGACACTTTATATGACCCCGAGAGTTCCACAGGACACTTTATATGACCCCGAGAGTTTCACAGGACACTTTATATGACCCCGAGAGTTCCACAGGACACTTTATATGACCCCGAGAGTTTCACAGGACACTTTATATGACCCCGAGAGTTCCACAGGACACTTTATATGACCCTGAGAGTTTCACAGGACACTTTATATGACCCCGAGAGTTTCACAGGACACTTTATATGACCCCGAGAGTTCCACCGGACACTTTATATGACCCCGAGAGTTTCACAGGACACTTTATATGACCCCGAGAGTTCCACAGGACACTTTATATGACCCCGAGAGTTTCACAGGACACTTTATATGACCCCGAGAGTTTCACAGGACACTTTATATGACCCTGAGAGTTTCACAGGACACTTTATATGACCCCGAGAGTTTCACAGGACACTTTATATGACCCCGAGAGTTCCACAGGACACTTTATATGACCCCGAGAGTTTCACAGGACACTTTATATGACCCCGAGAGTTTCACAGGACACTTTATATGACCCTGAGAGTTTCACAGGACACTTTATATGACCCCGAGAGTTTCACAGGACACTTTATATGACCCCGAGAGTTCCACAGGACACTTTATATGACCCCGAGAGTTTCACAGGACACTTTATATGACCCCGAGAGTTCCACAGGACACTTTATATGACCCCGAGAGTTTCACAGGACACTTTATATGACCCCGAGAGTTTCACAGGACACTTTATATGACCCCGAGAGTTTCACAGGACACTTTATATGACCCTGAGAGTTCCACAGGACACTTTATATGACCCCGATAGTTCCACAGGACACTTTATATGACCCCGATAGTTTCACAGGACACTTTATATGACCCCGAGAGTTTCACAGGACACTTTATATGACCCTGAGAGTTTCACAGGACACTTTATATGACCCCGAGAGTTTCACAGGACACTTCATATGACCCCGAGAGTTCCACCGGACACTTTATATGACCCTGAGAGTTTCACAGGACACTTTATATGATCCCGAGAGTTTCACAGGACACTTTATATGATCCCGAGAGTTTCACAGGACACTTTATATGACCCTGAGAGTTTCACAGGACACTTTATATGACCCCGAGAGTTCCACAGGACACTTTATATGACCCTGAGAGTTCCACAGGACACTTTATATGACCCCGAGAGTTCCACAGGACACTTTATATGACCCTGAGAGTTCCACAGGACACTTTATATGACCCTGAGAGTTTCACAGGACACTTTATATGATCCCGAGAGTTTCACAGGGCACTTTATATGACTCTGAGAGTTCCACAGGACACTTTATATGACCCCGAGAGTTCCACAGGACACTTTATATGACCCCGAGAGTTCCACCGGACACTTTATATGACCCCGAGAGTTCCACCGGACACTTTATATGACCCCGAGAGTTCCACCGGACACTTTATATGACCCTAAGAGTTTCACAGGACACTTTATATGACCCCGAGAGTTCCACAGGACACTTTATATGACACCGAGAGTTCCACAGGACACTTTATATGACCCTGAGAGTTCCACAGGACACTTTATATGACCCCGAGAGTTCCACAGGACACTTTATATGATCCCGAGAGTTTCACATGACACTTTATATGACCTCGAGAGTTCCACAGGACACTTTATATGACCCCGAGAGTTCCACAGGACACTTTATATGACCCCGAGAGTTCCACAGGACACTTTATATGACCCCGAGAGTTCCACAGGACACTTTATATGATCCCGAGAGTTTCAAGGACACTTTATATGACCCCGAGAGTTCCACAGGACACTTTATATGACCCCGAGAGTTCCACAGGACACTTTATATGACCCCGAGAGTTCCACAGGACACTTTATATGATCCCGAGAGTTCCACAGGACACTTTATATGACCCCGAGAGTTCCACAGGACACTTTATATGACCCCGAGAGTTCCACAGGACACTTTATATGATCCCGAGAGTTTCACATGACACTTTATATGACCTCGAGAGTTCCACAGGACACTTTATATGACCCCGAGAGTTCCACAGGACACTTTATATGACCCCGAGAGTTCCACAGGACACTTTATATGATCCCGAGAGTTTCACATGACACTTTATATGACCCCGAGAGTTCCACAGGACACTTTATATGACCCCGAGAGTTCCACAGGACACTTTATATGACCCCGAGAGTTCCACAGGACACTTTATATGACCCCGAGAGTTCCACAGGACACTTTATATGACCCCGAGAGTTCCACAGGACACTTTATATGACCCCGAGAGTTCCACAGGACACTTTATATGATCCCGAGAGTTTCACATGACACTTTATATGACCTCGAGAGTTCCACAGGACACTTTATATGACCCCGAGAGTTCCACAGGACACTTTATATGACCCCGAGAGTTCCACAGGACACTTTATATGACCCCGAGAGTTCCACAGGACACTTTATATGATCCCGAGAGTTTCAAGGACACTTTATATGATCCCGAGAGTTCCACAGGACACTTTATATGACCCCGAGAGTTCCACAGGACACTTTATATGACCCCGAGAGTTCCACAGGACACTTTATATGACACCGAGAGTTTCACAGGACACTTTATATGACCCCGAGAGTTCCACAGGACACTTTATATGATCCCGAGAGTTCCACAGGACACTTTATATGACCCCGAGAGTTCCACAGGACACTTTATATGACCCCGAGAGTTCCACAGGACACTTTATATGACACCGAGAGTTTCACAGGACACTTTATATGACCCTGAGAGTTCCACAGGACACTTTATATGACCCTGAGAGTTCCACAGGACACTTTATATGACACCGAGAGTTCCACAGGACACTTTATATGACACCGAGAGTTCCACACGACACTTTATATGACCCCGAGAGTTCCACAGGACACTTTATATGACCCCGAGAGTTTCAAGGACACTATATATGACCCCGAGAGTTCCACAGGACACTTTATATGACCCCGAGAGTTCCACAGGACACTTTATATGACACCGAGAGTTCCACACGACACTTTATATGACCCCGAGAGTTCCACAGGACACTTTATATGACCCCGAGAGTTCCACAGGACACTTTATATGACACCGAGAGTTCCACAGGACACTTTATATGACACCGAGAGTTCCACAGGACACTTTATATGACACCGAGAGTTCCACACGACACTTTATATGACCCCGAGAGTTCCACAGGACACTTTATATGACCCCGAGAGTTCCACAGGACACTTTATATGACACCGAGAGTTCCACAGGACACTTTATATGACACCGAGAGTTCCACAGGACACTTTATATGACACCGAGAGTTCCACAGGACACTTTATATGACCTCGAGAGTTCCACAGGACACTTTATATGACCCCGAGAGTTCCACAGGACACTTTATATGACACCGAGAGTTCCACACGACACTTTATATGACCCCGAGAGTTCCACAGGACACTTTATATGACACCGAGAGTTCCACAGGACACTTTATATGACACCGAGAGTTCCACAGGACACTTTATATGACACCGAGAGTTCCACAGGACACTTTATATGACCTCGAGAGTTCCACAGGACACTTTATATGACCCCGAGAGTTCCACAGGACACTTTATATGACACCGAGAGTTCCACACGACACTTTATATGACCCCGAGAGTTCCACAGGACACTTTATATGACCCCGAGAGTTCCACAGGACACTTTATATGACACCGAGAGTTCCACAGGACACTTTATATGACACCGAGAGTTCCACAGGACACTTTATATGACACCGAGAGTTCCACAGGACACTTTATATGACCTCGAGAGTTCCACAGGACACTTTATATGACCCCGAGAGTTCCACAGGACACTTTATATGACCCTGAGAGTTTCACAGGACACTTTATATGACACCGAGAGTTCCACAGGACACTTTATATGACCCCGAGAGTTCCACAGGACACTTTATATGACCCCGAGAGTTCCACAGGACACTTTATATGACACCGAGAGTTTCACAGGACACTTTATATGACCCCGAGAGTTCCACAGGACACTTTATATGACCTCGAGAGTTCCACAGGACACTTTATATGACCCCGAGAGTTCCACAGGACACTTTATATGACCCCGAGAGTTCCACAGGACACTTTATATGACACCGAGAGTTCCACAGGACACTTTATATGACCCCGAGAGTTCCACAGGACACTTTATTTATATGATCCCGAGAGTTCCACAGGACACTTTATATGACCTCGAGAGTTCCACAGGACACTTTATATGACCTCGAGAGTTCCACAGGACACTTTATATGACGCCGAGAGTTTCACAGGACACTTTATATGACCCTGAGAGTTCCACAGGACACTTTATATGACACCGAGAGTTCCACAGGACACTTTATATGACCCCGAGAGTTCCACAGGACACTTTATATGACACCGAGAGTTCCACAGGACACTTTATATGACACCGAGAGTTCCACAGGACACTTTATATGACCCCGAGAGTTCCACAGGACACTTTATATGACCCCGAGAGTTCCACAGGACACTTTATATGACACCGAGAGTTCCACAGGACACTTTATATGACACCGAGAGTTCCACAGGACACTTTATATGACACCGAGAGTTCCACAGGACACTTTATATGACCCCGAGAGTTCCACAGGACACTTTATATGACACCGAGAGTTCCACAGGACACTTTATATGACACCGAGAGTTCCACAGGACACTTTATATGACACCGAGAGTTCCACAGGACACTTTATATGACCCCGAGAGTTCCACAGGACACTTTATATGACCCCGAGAGTTCCACAGGACACTTTATATGACCTCGAGAGTTCCACAGGACACTTTATATGACACCGAGAGTTCCACAGGACACTTTATATGACCCCGAGAGTTCCACAGGACACTTTATATGACCCCGAGAGTTCCACAGGACACTTTATATGACACCGAGAGTTTCACAGGACACTTTATATGACCCCGAGAGTTCCACAGGACACTTTATATGACCTCGAGAGTTCCACAGGACACTTTATATGACACCGAGAGTTCCACAGGACACTTTATATGACCCCGAGAGTTCCACAGGACACTTTATATGACCCCGAGAGTTCCACAGGACACTTTATATGACACCGAGAGTTTCACAGGACACTTTATATGACCCCGAGAGTTCCACAGGACACTTTATATGACCTCGAGAGTTCCACAGGACACTTTATATGACACCGAGAGTTCCACAGGACACTTTATATGACCCCGAGAGTTCCACAGGACACTTTATATGACACCGAGAGTTCCACAGGACACTTTATATGACCCTGAGAGTTTCACAGGACACTTTATATGACCCTGAGAGTTTCACAGGACACTTTATATGACCCTGAGAGTTCCACAGGACACTTTATATGACGCCGAGAGTTCCACAGGACACTTTATATGACCTCGAGAGTTCCACAGGACACTTTATATGACCCCGAGAGTTCCACAGGACACTATATATGACACCGAGAGTTCCACAGGACACTTTATATGACACCGAGAGTTCCACAGGACACTTTATATGACACCGAGAGTTCCACAGGACACTTTATATGACCCTGAGAGTTCCACAGGACACTTTATATGACCCCGAGAGTTCCACAGGACACTATATATGACACCGAGAGTTCCACAGGACACTTTATATGACCCTGAGAGTTCCACAGGACACTTTATATGACACCGAGAGTTCCACAGGACACTTTATATGACCCTGAGAGTTTCACAGGACACTTTATATGACCCCGAGAGTTCCACAGGACACTTTATATGACCCCGAGAGTTCCACAGGACACTTTATATGACCCTGAGAGTTTCACAGGACACTTTATAT
Source organism: Nemertoderma westbladi (assembly GCA_032718475.1). Classification (NCBI taxonomy): domain Eukaryota; kingdom Metazoa; phylum Xenacoelomorpha; order Nemertodermatida; family Nemertodermatidae; genus Nemertoderma; species Nemertoderma westbladi. The sequence continues at coordinate 42,214 of JAUCBJ010008101.1, forward strand.
GACCCTGAGAGTTTCACAGGACACTTTATATGACCCTGAGAGTTCCACAGGACACTTTATATGACACCGAGAGTTCCACAGGACACTTTATATGACCCCGAGAGTTCCACAGGACACTTTATATGACCCTGAGAGTTTCACAGGACACTTTATATGACCCCGAGAGTTCCACAGGACACTTTATATGACACCGAGAGTTCCACAGGACACTTTATATGACCCTGAGAGTTTCACAGGACACTTTATATGACCCCGAGAGTTCCACAGGACACTTTATATGACCCCGAGAGTTCCACAGGACACTTTATATGACCCTGAGAGTTTCACAGGACACTTTATATGACCCCGAGAGTTCCACAGGACACTTTATATGACCCCGAGAGTTCCACAGGACACTTTATATGACACCGAGAGTTCCACAGGACACTTTATATGACACCGAGAGTTCCACAGGACACTTTATATGACACCGAGAGTTCCACAGGACACTTTATATGACCCCGAGAGTTCCACAGGACACTTTATATGACACCGAGAGTTCCACAGGACACTTTATATGACACCGAGAGTTCCACAGGACACTTTATATGACACCGAGAGTTTCACAGGACACTTTATATGACCCCGAGAGTTCCACAGGACACTTTATATGACCTCGAGAGTTCCACAGGACACTTTATATGACACCGAGAGTTCCACAGGACACTTTATATGACCCCGAGAGTTCCACAGGACACTTTATATGACACCGAGAGTTCCACAGGACACTTTATATGATCCCGAGAGTTCCACAGGACACTTTATATGACACCGAGAGTTCCACAGGACACTTTATATGACCTCGAGAGTTCCACAGGACACTTTATATGACACCGAGAGTTCCACAGGACACTTTATATGACACCGAGAGTTCCACAGGACACTTTATATGACACCGAGAGTTCCACAGGACACTTTATATGACCCCGAGAGTTCCACAGGACACTTTATATGACACCGAGAGTTCCACAGGACACTTTATATGACACCGAGAGTTCCACAGGACACTTTATATGACACCGAGAGTTTCACAGGACACTTTATATGACCCCGAGAGTTCCACAGGACACTTTATATGACCTCGAGAGTTCCACAGGACACTTTATATGACACCGAGAGTTCCACAGGACACTTTATATGACCCCGAGAGTTCCACAGGACACTTTATATGACACCGAGAGTTCCACAGGACACTTTATATGATCCCGAGAGTTCCACAGGACACTTTATATGACCTCGAGAGTTCCACAGGACACTTTATATGACCTCGAGAGTTCCACAGGACACTTTATATGACACCGAGAGTTCCACAGGACACTTTATATGACCCTGAGAGTTCCACAGGACACTTTATATGACCCTAAGAGTTTCACAGGACACTTTATATGACACCGAGAGTTCCACAGGACACTTTATATGACCCCGAGAGTTCCACAGGACACTTTATATGACCCCGAGAGTTCCACAGGACACTTTATATGACCCTGAGAGTTTCACAGGACACTTTATATGACACCGAGAGTTCCACAGGACACTTTATATGACCCCGAGAGTTCCACAGGACACTTTATATGACCCCGAGAGTTCCACAGGACACTTTATATGACCCTGAGAGTTTCACAGGACACTTTATATGACCCCGAGAGTTCCACAGGACACTTTATATGACCCTGAGAGTTTCACAGGACACTTTATATGACACCGAGAGTTCCACAGGACACTTTATATGACCCCGAGAGTTCCACAGGACACTTTATATGACCCCGAGAGTTCCACAGGACACTTTATATGACCCTGAGAGTTTCACAGGACACTTTATATGACACCGAGAGTTCCACAGGACACTTTATATGACCCCGAGAGTTCCACAGGACACTTTATATGACCCCGAGAGTTCCACAGGACACTTTATATGACACCGAGAGTTTCACAGGACACTTTATATGACCCCGAGAGTTCCACAGGACACTTTATATGACCTCGAGAGTTCCACAGGACACTTTATATGACACCGAGAGTTCCACAGGACACTTTATATGACACCGAGAGTTCCACAGGACACTTTATATGACCCCGAGAGTTCCACAGGACACTTTATATGACACCGAGAGTTCCACAGGACACTTTATATGACCTCGAGAGTTCCACAGGACACTTTATATGATCCCGAGAGTTCCACAGGACACTTTATATGACCCTGAGAGTTCCACAGGACACTTTATATGATCCCGAGAGTTCCACAGGATACTTTATATGACCCTGAGAGTTCCACAGGACACTTTATATGATCCCGAGAGTTCCACAGGACACTTTATATGACCCTGAGAGTTCCACAGGACACTTTATATGATCCCGAGAGTTTCACAGGACACTTTATATGACCCTGAGAGTTCCACAGGACACTTTATATGACCCCGAGAGTTCCACAGGACACTTTATATGACACCGAGAGTTCCACAGGACACTTTATATGACCCCGAGAGTTCCACAGGACACTTTATATGACCCCGAGAGTTTCACAGGACACTTTATATGACCCTGAGAGTTTCACAGGACACTTTATATGACCCTGAGAGTTCCACAGGACACTTTATATGACACCGAGAGTTCCACAGGACACTTTATATGACCCGGAGAGTTTCACAGGACACTTTATATGACCTCGAGAGTTCCACAGGACACTTTATATGACACCGAGAGTTCCACAGGACACTTTATATGACACCGAGAGTTCCACAGGACACTTTATATGACCCTGAGAGTTCCACAGGACACTTTATATGACCTCGAGAGTTCCACAGGACACTTTATATGACCCGGAGAGTTTCACAGGACACTTTATATGACCCCGAGAGTTCCACAGGACACTTTATATGACCTCGAGAGTTTCACAGGACACTTTATATGACACCGAGAGTTTCACAGGACACTTTATATGACCCTGAGAGTTTCACAGGACACTTTATATGACCCTGAGAGTTTCACAGGACACTTTATATGACCTCGAGAGTTCCACAGGACACTTTATATGATCCCGAGAGTTTCACAGGACACTTTATATGACACCGAGAGTTCCACAGGACACTTTATATGACCCCGAGAGTTTCACAGGACACTTTATATGACACCGAGAGTTCCACAGGACACTTTATATGACCCCGAGAGTTTCACAGGACACTTTATATGACCTCGAGAGTTCCACAGGACACTTTATATGACCCCGAGAGTTCCACAGGACACTTTATATGACCCCGAGAGTTTCACAGGACACTTTATATGACCCTGAGAGTTTCACAGGACACTTTATATGACCCTGAGAGTTCCACAGGACACTTTATATGACACCGAGAGTTCCACAGGACACTTTATATGACCTCGAGAGTTCCACAGGACACTTTATATGACCCGAGAGTTCCACAGGACACTTTATATGACCTCGAGAGTTCCACAGGACACTTTATATGACCCCGAGAGTTCCACAGGACACTTTATATGACCCGAGAGTTCCACAGGACACTTTATATGACCCCGAGAGTTCCACAGGACACTTTATATGACCCTGAGAGTTCCACAGGACACTTTATATGACACCGAGAGTTCCACAGGACACTTTATATGACCCCGAGAGTTCCACAGGACACTTTATATGACCCTGAGAGTTCCACAGGACACTTTATATGACCCGAGAGTTCCACAGGACACTTTATATGACCCCGAGAGTTCCACAGGACACTTTATATGACCCTGAGAGTTCCACAGGACACTTTATATGACCCGAGAGTTCCACAGGACACTTTATATGACCCCGAGAGTTCCACAGGACACTTTATATGACCCCGAGAGTTCCACCGGACACTTTATATGACCCTGAGAGTTTCACAGGACACTTTATATGACCCGAGAGTTCCACAGGACACTTTATATGACACCGAGAGTTCCACAGGACACTTTATATGACACCGAGAGTTCCACAGGACACTTTATATGACACCGAGAGTTTCACAGGACACTTTATATGACCCCGAGAGTTCCACCGGACACTTTATATGACCCCGAGAGTTCCACCGGACACTTTATATGACCCTGAGAGTTCCACAGGACACTTTATATGACACCGAGAGTTTCACAGGACACTTTATATGACCCCGAGAGTTCCACCGGACACTTTATATGACCCCGAGAGTTCCACCGGACACTTTATATGACCCTGAGAGTTTCACAGGACACTTTATATGATCCCGAGAGTTTCACAGGGCACTTTATATGACTCTGAGAGTTCCACAGGACACTTTATATGACCCCGAGAGTTCCACAGGACACTTTATATGACCCCGAGAGTTCCACAGGACACTTTATATGACCCTGAGAGTTTCACAGGACACTTTATATGATCCCGAGAGTTTCACAGGACACTTTATATGACCCTGAGAGTTCCACAGGACACTTTATATGACCCCGAGAGTTCCACAGGACACTTTATATGACCCCGAGAGTTCCACAGGACACTTTATATGATCCCGAGAGTTTCACAGGACACTTTATATGACCCTGAGAGTTTCACAGGACACTTTATATGACCCTGAGAGTTCCACAGGACACTTTATATGACCCTGAGAGTTCCACAGGACACTTTATATGACCCCGAGGAGTTTCACAGGACACTTTATATGACCCTGAGAGTTCCACAGGACACTTTATATGACCCCGAGGAGTTTCACAGGACACTTTATATGACCCTGAGAGTTCCACAGGACACTTTATATGACCCCGAGGAGTTTCACAGGACACTTTATATGACCCTGAGAGTTCCACAGGACACTTTATATGACCCCGAGGAGTTTCACAGGACACTTTATATGACCCTGAGAGTTCCACAGGACACTTTATATGACCCCGAGAGTTTCACAGGACACTTTATATGACCCTGAGAGTTCCACAGGACACTTTATATGACCCCGAGAGTTTCACAGGACACTTTATATGACCCTGAGAGTTCCACAGGACACTTTATATGACCCCGAGGAGTTTCACAGGACACTTTATATGACCCTGAGAGTTCCACAGGACACTTTATATGACACCGAGAGTTTCACAGGACACTTTATATGACCCTGAGAGTTCCACAGGACACTTTATATGACCCCGAGAGTTTCACAGGACACTTTATATGACCCTGAGAGTTCCACAGGACACTTTATATGACCCCGAGAGTTTCACAGGACACTTTATATGACCCTGAGAGTTTCACAGGACACTTTATATGACACCGAGAGTTCCACAGGACACTTTATATGACCCTGAGAGTTTCACAGGACACTTTATATGACCCTGAGAGTTCCACAGGACACTTTATATGACCCCGAGAGTTTCACAGGACACTTTATATGACCCTGAGAGTTCCACAGGACACTTTATATGACCCCGAGAGTTCCACAGGACACTTTATATGATCCCGAGAGTTCCACAGGACACTTTATATGACCCTGAGAGTTCCACAGGACACTTTATATGACCCCGAGAGTTTCACAGGACACTTTATATGACCCTGAGAGTTCCACAGGACACTTTATATGACCCCGAGAGTTCCACAGGACACTTTATATGACCCTGAGAGTTCCACAGGACACTTTATATGACCCCGAGAGTTCCACAGGACACTTTATATGACCCTGAGAGTTCCACAGGACACTTTATATGACCCTGAGAGTTCCACAGGACACTTTATATGACCCTGAGAGTTCCACAGGACACTTTATATGACCCCGAGAGTTTCACAGGACACTTTATATGACCCTGAGAGTTCCACAGGACACTTTATATGACCCCGAGAGTTCCACAGGACACTTTATATGACCCGAGAGTTCCACAGGACACTTTATATGACCCCGAGAGTTTCACAGGACACTTTATATGACCCTGAGAGTTCCACAGGACACTTTATATGATCCCGAGAGTTCCACAGGACACTTTATATGACCCGAGAGTTCCACAGGACACTTTATATGACCCCGAGAGTTTCACAGGACACTTTATATGACCCTGAGAGTTCCACAGGACACTTTATATGACCCCGAGAGTTTCACAGGACACTTTATATGACCCCGAGAGTTCCACCGGACACTTTATATGACCCCGAGAGTTCCACCGGACACTTTATATGACCCTGAGAGTTTCACAGGACACTTTATATGATCCCGAGAGTTTCACAGGACACTTTATATGACCCCGAGAGTTCCACCGGACACTTTATATGACCCCGAGAGTTCCACCGGACACTTTATATGACCCTGAGAGTTTCACAGGACACTTTATATGATCCCGAGAGTTTCACAGGACACTTTATATGACTCTGAGAGTTCCACAGGACACTTTATATGACCCCGAGAGTTCCACAGGACACTTTATATGACCCTGAGAGTTTCACAGGACACTTTATATGATCCCGAGAGTTCCACAGGACACTTTATATGACCCTGAGAGTTTCACAGGACACTTTATATGACCCCGAGAGTTCCACAGGACACTTTATATGACCCTGAGAGTTTCACAGGACACTTTATATGATCCCGAGAGTTCCACAGGACATTTTATATGACCCTGAGAGTTCCACAGGACACTTTATATGACCCTGAGAGTTCCACAGGACACTTTATATGACCCCGAGAGTTCCACAGGACACTTTATATGACCCCGAGAGTTCCACATGACACTTTATATGACCCTGAGAGTTTCACAGGACACTTTATATGACCCTGAGAGTTCCACAGGACACTTTATATGACACCGAGAGTTCCACAGGACACTTTATATGACCCTGAGAGTTCCACAGGACACTTTATATGACCCTGAGAGTTTCACAGGACACTTTATATGACCCTGAGAGTTCCACAGGACACTTTATATGACACCGAGAGTTCCACAGGACACTTTATATGATCCCGAGAGTTTCACAGGACACTTTATATGACCCCGAGAGTTTCACAGGACACTTTATATGACCCCGAGAGTTTCACAGGACACTTTATATGACCCTGAGAGTTCCACAGGACACTTTATATGACACCGAGAGTTCCACAGGACACTTTATATGACCCTGAGAGTTCCACAGGACACTTTATATGACCCTGAGAGTTTCACAGGACACTTTATATGACCCTGAGAGTTCCACAGGACACTTTATATGACACCGAGAGTTCCACAGGACACTTTATATGACCCCGAGAGTTCCACAGGACACTTTATATGACCCTGAGAGTTCCACAGGACACTTTATATGATCCCGAGAGTTTCACAGGACACTTTATATGACCCCGAGAGTTTCACAGGACACTTTATATGACCCCGAGAGTTTCACAGGACACTTTATATGACCCTGAGAGTTCCACAGGACACTTTATATGACCCCGAGAGTTCCACAGGACACTTTATATGATCCCGAGAGTTCCACAGGACACTTTATATGACCCTGAGAGTTTCACAGGACACTTTATATGACCCCGAGAGTTCCACAGGACACTTTATATGACCCCGAGAGTTTCACAGGACACTTTATATGACCCCGAGAGTTCCACAGGACACTTTATATGACCCCGAGAGTTCCACAGGACACTTTATATGACCCTGAGAGTTCCACAGGACACTTTATATGACCCCGAGAGTTTCACAGGACACTTTATATGACCCTGAGAGTTCCACAGGACACTTTATATGACCCCGAGAGTTCCACAGGACACTTTATATGATCCCGAGAGTTCCACAGGACACTTTATATGACCCTGAGAGTTTCACAGGACACTTTATATGACCCCGAGAGTTCCACAGGACACTTTATATGACCCCGAGAGTTTCACAGGACACTTTATATGACCCCGAGAGTTCCACAGGACACTTTATATGACCCCGATAGTTTCACAGGACACTTTATATGACCCCGAGAGTTCCACCGGACACTTTATATGACCCTGAGAGTTTCACAGGACACTTTATATGATCCCGAGAGTTTCACAGGACACTTTATATGACCCCGAGAGTTCCACAGGACACTTTATATGACCCTGAGAGTTTCACAGGACACTTTATATGATCCCGAGAGTTTCACAGGACACTTTATATGACCCCGAGAGTTCCACCGGACACTTTATATGACCCCGAGAGTTCCACCGGACACTTTATATGACCCTGAGAGTTTCACAGGACACTTTATATGATCCCGAGAGTTTCACAGGGCACTTTATATGACTCTGAGAGTTCCACAGGACACTTTATATGACCCCGAGAGTTCCACAGGACACTTTATATGACCCCGAGAGTTCCACAGGACACTTTATATGATCCCGAGAGTTCCACAGGACACTTTATATGACCCTGAGAGTTTCACAGGACACTTTATATGACCCTGAGAGTTTCACAGGACACTTTATATGATCCCGAGAGTTCCACAGGACACTTTATATGCCCTGAGAGTTTCACAGGACACTTTATATGACCCTGAGAGTTCCACAGGACACTTTATATGACCCCGAGAGTTCCACAGGACACTTTATATGACCCTGAGAGTTTCACAGGACACTTTATATGATCCCGAGAGTTCCACAGGACATTTTATATGACCCTGAGAGTTCCACAGGACACTTTATATGACCCTGAGAGTTTCACAGGACACTTTATATGACCCTGAGAGTTCCACAGGACACTTTATATGACCCCGAGAGTTCCACAGGACACTTTATATGATCCCGAGAGTTCCACAGGACATTTTATATGACCCTGAGAGTTTCACAGGACACTTTATATGACCCCGAGAGTTCCACAGGACACTTTATATGACCCCGAGAGTTTCACAGGACACTTTATATGACCCCGAGAGTTCCACAGGACACTTTATATGACCCTGAGAGTTCCACCGGACACTTTATATGACCCTGAGAGTTCCACAGGACACTTTATATGATCCCGAGAGTTTCACAGGACACTTTATATGACCCCGAGAGTTTCACAGGACACTTTATATGACCCCGAGAGTTTCACAGGACACTTTATATGACCCCGAGAGTTCCACCGGACACTTTATATGACCCCGAGAGTTTCACAGGACACTTTATATGACCCCGAGAGTTTCACAGGACACTTTATATGACCCCGAGAGTTCCACAGGGCACTTTATATGACCCTGAGAGTTTCACAGGACACTTTATATGATCCCGAGAGTTTCACAGGACACTTCATATGACCCCGAGAGTTCCACCGGACACTTTATATGACCCCGAGAGTTCCACAGGACACTTTATATGACCCCGAGAGTTCCACAGGACACTTTATATGACCCCGAGAGTTTCACAGGACACTTTATATGACCCCGAGAGTTTCACAGGACACTTCATATGACCCCGAGAGTTCCACCGGACACTTTATATGACCCCGAGAGTTTCACAGGACACTTTATATGACCCCGAGAGTTTCACAGGACACTTTATATGACCCCGAGAGTTCCACAGGGCACTTTATATGACCCTGAGAGTTTCACAGGACACTTTATATGACCCCGAGAGTTCCACCGGACACTTTATATGACCCTGAGAGTTTCACAGGACACTTTATATGATCCCGAGAGTTTCACAGGACACTTCATATGACCCCGAGAGTTCCACCGGACACTTTATATGACCCTGAGAGTTTCACAGGACACTTTATATGATCCCGAGAGTTCCACAGGACATTTTATATGACCCTGAGAGTTCCACAGGACACTTTATATGACCCCGAGAGTTCCACAGGACACTTTATATGACACCGAGAGTTTCACAGGACACTTTATATGACCCTGAGAGTTCCACAGGACACTTTATATGACCCCGAGAGTTCCACAGGACACTTTATATGATCCCGAGAGTTTCACAGGACACTTTATATGATCCCGAGAGTTCCACAGGACATTTTATATGACCCTGAGAGTTTCACAGGACACTTTATATGACCCCGAGAGTTCCACAGGACACTTTATATGACCCCGAGAGTTCCACAGGACACTTTATATGACCCCGATAGTTTCACAGGACACTTTATATGACCCCGAGAGTTCCACCGGACACTTTATATGACCCTGAGAGTTTCACAGGACACTTTATATGATCCCGAGAGTTTCACAGGACACTTTATATGACCCCGAGAGTTTCACAGGACACTTTATATGACCCCGAGAGTTCCACAGGACACTTTATATGACCCTGAGAGTTTCACAGGACACTTTATATGATCCCGAGAGTTTCACAGGACACTTCATATGACCCCGAGAGTTCCACCGGACACTTTATATGACCCTGAGAGTTTCACAGGACACTTTATATGATCCCGAGAGTTTCACAGGACACTTTATATGATCCCGAGAGTTTCACAGGACACTTTATATGACCCTGAGAGTTTCACAGGACACTTTATATGACCCCGAGAGTTCCACAGGACACTTTATATGACGCCGAGAGTTCCACAGGACACTTTATGACCCTGAGAGTTCCACAGGACACTTTATATGACCCCGAGAGTTTCACAGGACACTTTATATGATCCCGAGAGTTCCACAGGACACTTTATATGACACCGAGAGTTCCACAGGACACTTTATATGACCCTGAGAGTTCCACCGGACACTTTATATGATCCCGAGAGTTTCACAGGACACTTTATATGACCCTAAGAGTTTCACAGGACACTTTATATGACCCCGAGAGTTCCACAGGACACTTTATATGACGCCGAGAGTTCCACAGGACACTTTATGACCCTGAGAGTTCCACAGGACACTTTATATGACCCCGAGAGTTTCACAGGACACTTTATATGACCCCGAGAGTTCCACAGGACACTTTATATGACCCCGAGAGTTTCACAGGACACTTTATATGACCCTGAGAGTTCCACAGGACACTTTATATGACCCCGAGAGTTCCACAGGACACTTTATATGACGCCGAGAGTTTCACAGGACACTTTATATGATCCCGAGAGTTTCACAGGACACTTTATATGACCCCGAGAGTTTCACAGGACACTTTATATGACCCTAAGAGTTTCACAGGACACTTTATATGACCCCGAGAGTTCCACAGGACACTTTATATGACGCCGAGAGTTCCACAGGACACTTTATGACCCTGAGAGTTCCACAGGACACTTTATATGACCCCGAGAGTTCCACAGGACACTTTATATGACGCCGAGAGTTCCACAGGACACTTTATGACCCTGAGAGTTCCACAGGACACTTTATATGACCCCGAGAGTTTCACAGGACACTTTATATGACCCTAAGAGTTTCACAGGACACTTTATATGACCCCGAGAGTTCCACAGGACACTTTATATGACCCCGAGAGTTTCACAGGACACTTTATATGACCCTAAGAGTTTCACAGGACACTTTATATGACCCCGAGAGTTCCACAGGACACTTTATATGACGCCGAGAGTTCCACAGGACACTTTATGACCCTGAGAGTTCCACAGGACACTTTATATGACCCCGAGAGTTTCACAGGACACTTTATATGATCCCGAGAGTTCCACAGGACACTTTATATGACACCGAGAGTTCCACAGGACACTTTATATGACCCTGAGAGTTCCACAGGACACTTTATATGACCCCGAGAGTTTCACAGGACACTTTATATGATCCCGAGAGTTTCACAGGACACTTTATATGACCCTGAGAGTTCCACAGGACACTTTATATGACACCGAGAGTTTCACAGGACACTTTATATGATCCCGAGAGTTTCACAGGACACTTTATATGACCCCGAGAGTTTCACAGGACACTTTATATGACCCCGAGAGTTCCACAGGACACTTTATATGATCCCGAGAGTTTCACATGACACTTTATATGACCCTGAGAGTTTCACAGGACACTTTATATGACCCTGAGAGTTTCACAGGACACTTTATATGACCCTGAGAGTTCCACAGGACACTTTATATGATCCCGAGAGTTTCACAGGACACTTTATATGATCCCGAGAGTTCCACGGGACACTTTATATGACCCCGAGAGTTCCACAGGACACTTTATATGACCCCGAGAGTTTCACAGGACACTTTATATGATCCCGAGAGTTCCACAGGACACTTTATATGACCCTGAGAGTTCCACAGGACACTTTATATGATCCCGAGAGTTCCACA
>JAUCBJ010008102.1:0-49241 GCA_032718475.1 Nemertoderma westbladi
AAATACAACTTATATAACTTACCTTTGGTTGTAAATATAACTTATATAACTTACCTTTGGTTGTAAATATAACTTATATAACTTACCTTTGGTTGTAAATATAACTTATATAACTTACCTTTGGTTGTAAATACAACTTAGATAACTTACCTTTGGTTGTAAATATAACTTATATAACTTACCTTTGGTTGTAAATACAACTTATATAACTTTGGTTGTAAATACAACTTATATAACTTACCTTTGGTTGTAAATACAACTTATATAACTTACATTTGGTTGTAAATACAACTTATATAACTTACCTTTGGTTGTAAATACAACTTAGATAACTTACCTTTGGTTGTAAATATAACTTATATAACTTACCTTTGGTTGTAAATACAACTTATATAACTTTGGTTGTAAATACAACTTATATAACTTACCTTTGGTTGTAAATACAACTTATATAACTTACCTTTGGTTGTAAATACAACTTATATAACTTACCTTTGGTTGTAAATATAACTTATATAACTTACCTTTGGTTGTAAATATAACTTATATAACTTACCTTTGGTTGTAAATACAACTCATATAACTTACCTTTGGTTGTAAATACAACTTATATAACTTACCTTTGGTTGTAAATACAACTTATATAACTTACCTTTGGTTGTAAATATAACTTATATAACTTACCTTTGGTTGTAAATATAACTTATATAACTTACCTTTGGTTGTAAATACAACTTATATAACTTACCTTTGGTTGTATATACAACTTATATAACTTACCCTTGGTTGTAAATATAACTTATATAACTTACCTTTGGTTGTAAATACAACTCATATAACTTACCTTTGGTTGTAAATACAACTTATATAACTTACCTTTGGTTGTAAATACAACTTATATAACTTACCTTTGGTTGTAAATATAACTTATATAACTTACCTTTGGTTGTAAATACAACTCATATAACTTACCTTTGGTTGTAAATATAACTTATATAACTTACCTTTGGTTGTAAATACAACTCATATAACTTACCTTTGGTTGTAAATATAACTTATATTACTTACCTTTGGTTGTAAATACAACTTATATAACTTACCTTTGGTTGTAAATATGACTTATATAACTTACCTTTGGTTGTAAATATGACTTATATAACTTACCTTTGGTTGTAAATATAACTTATATAACTTACCTTTGGTTGTAAATACAACTCATATAACTTACCTTTGGTTGTAAATACAACTTATATAACTTACCTTTGGTTGTAAATACAACTTATATAACTTACCTTTGGTTGTAAATATAACTTATATAACTTACCTTTGGTTGTAAATATAACTTATATAACTTACCTTTGGTTGTAAATACAACTTATATAACTTACCTTTGGTTGTAAATACAACTTATATAACTTACCTTTGGTTGTAAATACAACTCATATAACTTACCTTTGGTTGTAAATACAACTTATATAACTTACCTTTGGTTGTAAATATAACTTATATAACTTACCTTTGGTTGTAAATATAACTTATATAACTTACCTTTGGTTGTAAATACAACTCATATAACTTACCTTTGGTTGTAAATACAACTCATATAACTTACCTTTGGTTGTAAATACAACTTATATAACTTACCTTTGGTTGTAAATATAACTTATATAACTTACCTTTGGTTGTAAATATAACTTATATAACTTACCTTTGGTTGTAAATACAACTTATATAACTTACCTTTGGTTGTAAATATGACTTATATAACTTACCTTTGGTTGTAACTTGTAAATATGACTTATATAACTTACCTTTGGTTGTAACTTGTAAATATGACTTATATAACTTACCTTTGGTTGTAAATATAACTTATATAACTTACCTTTGGTTGTAAATACAACTCATATAACTTACCTTTGGTTGTAAATACAACTTATATAACTTACCTTTGGTTGTAAATACAACTTATATACCGGTAACTTACCTTTGGTTGTAAATATAACTTATATAACTTACCTTTGGTTGTAAATATAACTTATATAACTTACCTTTGGTTGTAAATACAACTCATATAACTTACCTTTGGTTGTAAATATAACTTATATTACTTACCTTTGGTTGTAAATACAACTTATATAACTTACCTTTGGTTGTAAATATGACTTATATAACTTACCTTTGGTTGTAAATATGACTTATATAACTTACCTTTGGTTGTAAATACAACTTATTGTAAATACAACTTATATAACTTACCTTTGGTTGTAAATACAACTTATATAACTTACCTTTGATTGTAAATACAACTTATATAACTTACCTTTGGTTGTAAATACAACTTATATAACTTACCTTTGGTTGTAAATACAACTTATATAACTTACCTTTGGTTGTAAATACAACTTATATAACTTACCTTTGGTTGTAAATACAACTTATATAACATACCTTTGGTTGTAAATACAACTTATATAACTTACCTTTGGTTGTAAATACAACTTATATAACTTACCTTTGGTTGTAAATACAACTTAGATAACTTACCTTTGGTTGTAAATATAACTTATATAACTTACCTTTGGTTGTAAATACAACTTATATAACTTTGGTTGTAAATACAACTTATATAACTTACCTTTGGCTGTAAATACAACTTATATAACTTACCTTTGGTTGTAAATATAACTTATATAACTTTGGTTGTAAATACAACTTATATAACTTACCTTTGGCTGTAAATGCAACTTATATAACTTACCTTTGGTTGTAAATATGACTTATATAACTTACCTTTGGTTGTAAATACAACTTATATAACTTACCTTTGGTTGTAAATATGACTTATATAACTTACCTTTGGTTGTAAATACAACTTATATAACTTACCTTTGGTTGTAAATATGACTTATATAACTTACCTTTGGTTGTAAATACAACTTATATAACTTACCTTTGGCTGTAAATACAACTTATATAACTTACCTTTGGTTGTAAATATGACTTATATAACTTACCTTTGGTTGTAAATACAACTTATATAACTTACCTTTGGCTGTAAATACAACTTATATAACTTACCTTTGGTTGTAAATATAACTTATATAACTTACCTTTGGTTGTAAATACAACTTATATAACTTTGGTTGTAAATACAACTTATATAACTTACCTTTGGTTGTAAATACAACTTATATAACTTACATTTGGTTGTAAATACAACTTATATAACTTACCTTTGGTTGTAAATACAACTTAGATAACTTTGGTTGTAAATACAACTTATATAACTTACCTTTGGTTGTAAATACAACTTATATAACTTACATTTGGTTGTAAATACAACTTATATAACTTACCTTTGGTTGTAAATACAACTCATATAACTTACCTTTGGTTGTAAATACAACTTATATAACTTACCTTTGGTTGTAAATACAACTTATATAACTTACCTTTGGTTGTAAATATAACTTATATAACTTACCTTTGGTTGTAAATACAACTCATATAACTTACCTTTGGTTGTAAATATAACTTATATAACTTACCTTTGGTTGTAAATACAACTCATATAACTTACCTTTGGTTGTAAATATAACTTATATTACTTACCTTTGGTTGTAAATACAACTTATATAACTTACCTTTGGTTGTAAATATGACTTATATAACTTACCTTTGGTTGTAAATATGACTTATATAACTTACCTTTGGTTGTAAATATAACTTATATAACTTACCTTTGGTTGTAAATACAACTCATATAACTTACCTTTGGTTGTAAATACAACTTATATAACTTACCTTTGGTTGTAAATACAACTTATATAACTTACCTTTGGTTGTAAATATAACTTATATAACTTACCTTTGGTTGTAAATATAACTTATATAACTTACCTTTGGTTGTAAATACAACTTATATAACTTACCTTTGGTTGTAAATACAACTTATATAACTTACCTTTGGTTGTAAATACAACTCATATAACTTACCTTTGGTTGTAAATACAACTTATATAACTTACCTTTGGTTGTAAATACAACTTATATAACTTACCTTTGGTTGTAAATATAACTTATATAACTTACCTTTGGTTGTAAATATAACTTATATAACTTACCTTTGGTTGTAAATACAACTTATATAACTTACCTTTGGTTGTAAATATGACTTATATAACTTACCTTTGGTTGTAACTTGTAAATATGACTTATATAACTTACCTTTGGTTGTAACTTGTAAATATGACTTATATAACTTACCTTTGGTTGTAAATATAACTTATATAACTTACCTTTGGTTGTAAATACAACTCATATAACTTACCTTTGGTTGTAAATACAACTTATATAACTTACCTTTGGTTGTAAATACAACTTATATACCGGTAACTTACCTTTGGTTGTAAATATAACTTATATAACTTACCTTTGGTTGTAAATATAACTTATATAACTTACCTTTGGTTGTAAATACAACTCATATAACTTACCTTTGGTTGTAAATATAACTTATATTACTTACCTTTGGTTGTAAATACAACTTATATAACTTACCTTTGGTTGTAAATATGACTTATATAACTTACCTTTGGTTGTAAATATGACTTATATAACTTACCTTTGGTTGTAAATACAACTTATTGTAAATACAACTTATATAACTTACCTTTGGTTGTAAATACAACTTATATAACTTACCTTTGATTGTAAATACAACTTATATAACTTACCTTTGGTTGTAAATACAACTTATATAACTTACCTTTGGTTGTAAATACAACTTATATAACTTACCTTTGGTTGTAAATACAACTTATATAACTTACCTTTGGTTGTAAATACAACTTATATAACATACCTTTGGTTGTAAATACAACTTATATAACTTACCTTTGGTTGTAAATACAACTTATATAACTTACCTTTGGTTGTAAATACAACTTAGATAACTTACCTTTGGTTGTAAATATAACTTATATAACTTACCTTTGGTTGTAAATACAACTTATATAACTTTGGTTGTAAATACAACTTATATAACTTACCTTTGGCTGTAAATACAACTTATATAACTTACCTTTGGTTGTAAATATAACTTATATAACTTTGGTTGTAAATACAACTTATATAACTTACCTTTGGCTGTAAATACAACTTATATAACTTACCTTTGGTTGTAAATATGACTTATATAACTTACCTTTGGTTGTAAATACAACTTATATAACTTACCTTTGGTTGTAAATATGACTTATATAACTTACCTTTGGTTGTAAATACAACTTATATAACTTACCTTTGGTTGTAAATATGACTTATATAACTTACCTTTGGTTGTAAATACAACTTATATAACTTACCTTTGGCTGTAAATACAACTTATATAACTTACCTTTGGTTGTAAATATGACTTATATAACTTACCTTTGGTTGTAAATACAACTTATATAACTTACCTTTGGCTGTAAATACAACTTATATAACTTACCTTTGGTTGTAAATATAACTTATATAACTTACCTTTGGTTGTAAATACAACTCATATAACTTACCTTTGGTTGTAAATACAACTTATATAACTTACCTTTGGTTGTAAATACAACTTATATACCGGTAACTTACCTTTGGTTGTAAATATAACTTATATAACTTACCTTTGGTTGTAAATATAACTTATATAACTTACCTTTGGTTGTAAATACAACTCATATAACTTACCTTTGGTTGTAAATATAACTTATATTACTTACCTTTGGTTGTAAATACAACTTATATAACTTACCTTTGGTTGTAAATATGACTTATATAACTTACCTTTGGTTGTAAATATGACTTATATAACTTACCTTTGGTTGTAAATACAACTTATTGTAAATACAACTTATATAACTTACCTTTGGTTGTAAATACAACTTATATAACTTACCTTTGATTGTAAATACAACTTATATAACTTACCTTTGGTTGTAAATACAACTTATATAACTTACCTTTGGTTGTAAATACAACTTATATAACTTACCTTTGGTTGTAAATACAACTTATATAACTTACCTTTGGTTGTAAATACAACTTATATAACATACCTTTGGTTGTAAATACAACTTATATAACTTACCTTTGGTTGTAAATACAACTTATATAACTTACCTTTGGTTGTAAATACAACTTAGATAACTTACCTTTGGTTGTAAATATAACTTATATAACTTACCTTTGGTTGTAAATACAACTTATATAACTTTGGTTGTAAATACAACTTATATAACTTACCTTTGGCTGTAAATACAACTTATATAACTTACCTTTGGTTGTAAATATAACTTATATAACTTTGGTTGTAAATACAACTTATATAACTTACCTTTGGCTGTAAATACAACTTATATAACTTACCTTTGGTTGTAAATATGACTTATATAACTTACCTTTGGTTGTAAATACAACTTATATAACTTACCTTTGGTTGTAAATATGACTTATATAACTTACCTTTGGTTGTAAATACAACTTATATAACTTACCTTTGGTTGTAAATATGACTTATATAACTTACCTTTGGTTGTAAATACAACTTATATAACTTACCTTTGGCTGTAAATACAACTTATATAACTTACCTTTGGTTGTAAATATGACTTATATAACTTACCTTTGGTTGTAAATACAACTTATATAACTTACCTTTGGCTGTAAATACAACTTATATAACTTACCTTTGGTTGTAAATATAACTTATATAACTTACCTTTGGTTGTAAATACAACTTATATAACTTTGGTTGTAAATACAACTTATATAACTTACCTTTGGTTGTAAATACAACTTATATAACTTACATTTGGTTGTAAATACAACTTATATAACTTACCTTTGGTTGTAAATACAACTTAGATAACTTACCTTTGGTTGTAAATATAACTTATATAACTTACCTTTGGTTGTAAATACAACTTATATAACTTTGGTTGTAAATACAACTTATATAACTTACCTTTGGTTGTAAATAGAACTTATATAACTTACCTTTGATTGTAAATACAACTTATATAACTTACCTTTGGTTGTAAATATAACTTATATAACTTACCTTTGGTTGTAAATACAACTCATATAACTTACCTTTGGTTGTAAATACAACTTATATAACTTACCTTTGGTTGTAAATACAACTTATATAACTTACCTTTGGTTGTAAATATAACTTATATAACTTACCTTTGGTTGTAAATATAACTTATATAACTTACCTTTGGTTGTAAATATAACTTATATAACTTACCTTTGGTTGTAAATACAACTTAGATAACTTACCTTTGGTTGTAAATATAACTTATATAACTTACCTTTGGTTGTAAATATAACTTATATAACTTACCTTTGGTTGTAAATACAACTCATATAACTTACCTTTGGTTGTAAATATAACTTATATAACTTACCTTTGGTTGTAAATACAACTCATATAACTTACCTTTGGTTGTAAATATAACTTATATTACTTACCTTTGGTTGTAAATACAACTTATATAACTTACCTTTGGTTGTAAATATGACTTATATAACTTACCTTTGGTTGTAAATATGACTTATATAACTTACCTTTGGTTGTAAATATAACTTATATAACTTACCTTTGGTTGTAAATACAACTCATATAACTTACCTTTGGTTGTAAATACAACTTATATAACTTACCTTTGGTTGTAAATACAACTTATATAACTTACCTTTGGTTGTAAATATAACTTATATAACTTACCTTTGGTTGTAAATATAACTTATATAACTTACCTTTGGTTGTAAATACAACTTATATAACTTACCTTTGGTTGTAAATACAACTTATATAACTTACCTTTGGTTGTAAATACAACTCATATAACTTACCTTTGGTTGTAAATACAACTTATATATATAACTTACCTTTGGTTGTAAATACAACTTATATAACTTACCTTTGGTTGTAAATATAACTTATATAACTTACCTTTGGTTGTAAATATAACTTATATAACTTACCTTTGGTTGTAAATACAACTTATATAACTTACCTTTGGTTGTAAATATGACTTATATAACTTACCTTTGGTTGTAACTTGTAAATATGACTTATATAACTTACCTTTTTTTGTAACTTGTAAATATGACTTATATAACTTACCTTTGGTTGTAAATATAACTTATATAACTTACCTTTGGTTGTAAATACAACTCATATAACTTACCTTTGGTTGTAAATACAACTTATATAACTTACCTTTGGTTGTAAATACAACTTATATACCGGTAACTTACCTTTGGTTGTAAATATAACTTATATAACTTACCTTTGGTTGTAAATATAACTTATATAACTTACCTTTGGTTGTAAATACAACTCATATAACTTACCTTTGGTTGTAAATATAACTTATATTACTTACCTTTGGTTGTAAATACAACTTATATAACTTACCTTTGGTTGTAAATATGACTTATATAACTTACCTTTGGTTGTAAATATGACTTATATAACTTACCTTTGGTTGTAAATACAACTTATTGTAAATACAACTTATATAACTTACCTTTGGTTGTAAATACAACTTATATAACTTACCTTTGATTGTAAATACAACTTATATAACTTACCTTTGGTTGTAAATACAACTTATATAACTTACCTTTGGTTGTAAATACAACTTATATAACTTACCTTTGGTTGTAAATACAACTTATATAACTTACCTTTGGTTGTAAATACAACTTATATAACATACCTTTGGTTGTAAATACAACTTATATAACTTACCTTTGGTTGTAAATACAACTTATATAACTTACCTTTGGTTGTAAATACAACTTAGATAAATTACCTTTGGTTGTAAATATAACTTATATAACTTACCTTTGGTTGTAAATACAACTTATATAACTTTGGTTGTAAATACAACTTATATAACTTACCTTTGGCTGTAAATACAACTTATATAACTTACCTTTGGTTGTAAATATAACTTATATAACTTTGGTTGTAAATACAACTTATATAACTTACCTTTGGCTGTAAATACAACTTATATAACTTACCTTTGGTTGTAAATATGACTTATATAACTTACCTTTGGTTGTAAATACAACTTATATAACTTACCTTTGGTTGTAAATATGACTTATATAACTTACCTTTGGTTGTAAATACAACTTATATAACTTACCTTTGGTTGTAAATATGACTTATATAACTTACCTTTGGTTGTAAATACAACTTATATAACTTACCTTTGGCTGTAAATACAACTTATATAACTTACCTTTGGTTGTAAATATGACTTATATAACTTACCTTTGGTTGTAAATACAACTTATATAACTTACCTTTGGCTGTAAATACAACTTATATAACTTACCTTTGGTTGTAAATATAACTTATATAACTTACCTTTGGTTGTAAATACAACTTATATAACTTTGGTTGTAAATACAACTTATATAACTTACCTTTGGTTGTAAATACAACTTATATAACTTACATTTGGTTGTAAATACAACTTATATAACTTACCTTTGGTTGTAAATACAACTTAGATAACTTACCTTTGGTTGTAAATATAACTTATATAACTTACCTTTGGTTGTAAATACAACTTATATAACTTTGGTTGTAAATACAACTTATATAACTTACCTTTGGTTGTAAATAGAACTTATATAACTTACCTTTGGTTGTAAATACAACTTATATAACTTACCTTTGGTTGTAAATATAACTTATATAACTTACCTTTGGTTGTAAATACAACTCATATAACTTACCTTTGGTTGTAAATACAACTTATATAACTTACCTTTGGTTGTAAATACAACTTATATAACTTACCTTTGGTTGTAAATATAACTTATATAACTTACCTTTGGTTGTAAATATAACTTATATAACTTACCTTTGGTTGTAAATATAACTTATATAACTTACCTTTGGTTGTAAATACAACTTAGATAACTTACCTTTGGTTGTAAATATAACTTATATAACTTACCTTTGGTTGTAAATACAACTTATATAACTTTGGTTGTAAATACAACTTATATAACTTACCTTTGGTTGTAAATACAACTTATATAACTTACATTTGGTTGTAAATACAACTTATATAACTTACCTTTGGTTGTAAATACAACTTAGATAACTTACCTTTGGTTGTAAATATAACTTATATAACTTACCTTTGGTTGTAAATACAACTTATATAACTTTGGTTGTAAATACAACTTATATAACTTACCTTTGGTTGTAAATACAACTTATATAACTTACCTTTGGTTGTAAATACAACTTATATAACTTACCTTTGGTTGTAAATATAACTTATATAACTTACCTTTGGTTGTAAATATAACTTATATAACTTACCTTTGGTTGTAAATACAACTCATATAACTTACCTTTGGTTGTAAATACAACTTATATAACTTACCTTTGGTTGTAAATACAACTTATATAACTTACCTTTGGTTGTAAATATAACTTATATAACTTACCTTTGGTTGTAAATATAACTTATATAACTTACCTTTGGTTGTAAATACAACTTATATAACTTACCTTTGGTTGTATATACAACTTATATAACTTACCTTTGGTTGTAAATATAACTTATATAACTTACCTTTGGTTGTAAATACAACTCATATAACTTACCTTTGGTTGTAAATACAACTTATATAACTTACCTTTGGTTGTAAATACAACTTATATAACTTACCTTTGGTTGTAAATATAACTTATATAACTTACCTTTGGTTGTAAATACAACTCATATAACTTACCTTTGGTTGTAAATATAACTTATATAACTTACCTTTGGTTGTAAATACAACTCATATAACTTACCTTTGGTTGTAAATATAACTTATATTACTTACCTTTGGTTGTAAATACAACTTATATAACTTACCTTTGGTTGTAAATATGACTTATATAACTTACCTTTGGTTGTAAATATGACTTATATAACTTACCTTTGGTTGTAAATATAACTTATATAACTTACCTTTGGTTGTAAATACAACTCATATAACTTACCTTTGGTTGTAAATACAACTTATATAACTTACCTTTGGTTGTAAATACAACTTATATAACTTACCTTTGGTTGTAAATATAACTTATATAACTTACCTTTGGTTGTAAATATAACTTATATAACTTACCTTTGGTTGTAAATACAACTTATATAACTTACCTTTGGTTGTAAATACAACTTATATAACTTACCTTTGGTTGTAAATACAACTCATATAACTTACCTTTGGTTGTAAATACAACTTATATAACTTACCTTTGGTTGTAAATACAACTTATATAACTTACCTTTGGTTGTAAATATAACTTATATAACTTACCTTTGGTTGTAAATATAACTTATATAACTTACCTTTGGTTGTAAATACAACTCATATAACTTACCTTTGGTTGTAAATACAACTCATATAACTTACCTTTGGTTGTAAATACAACTTATATAACTTACCTTTGGTTGTAAATATAACTTATATAACTTACCTTTGGTTGTAAATATAACTTATATAACTTACCTTTGGTTGTAAATACAACTTATATAACTTACCTTTGGTTGTAAATATGACTTATATAACTTACCTTTGGTTGTAACTTGTAAATATGACTTATATAACTTACCTTTGGTTGTAACTTGTAAATATGACTTATATAACTTACCTTTGGTTGTAAATATAACTTATATAACTTACCTTTGGTTGTAAATACAACTCATATAACTTACCTTTGGTTGTAAATACAACTTATATAACTTACCTTTGGTTGTAAATACAACTTATATACCGGTAACTTACCTTTGGTTGTAAATACAACTCATATAACTTACCTTTGGTTGTAAATATAACTTATATTACTTACCTTTGGTTGTAAATACAACTTATATAACTTACCTTTGGTTGTAAATATGACTTATATAACTTACCTTTGGTTGTAAATATGACTTATATAACTTACCTTTGGTTGTAAATATGACTTATATAACTTACCTTTGGTTGTAAATACAACTTATATAACTTACCTTTGGTTGTAAATATAACTTATATTACTTACCTTTGGTTGTAAATACAACTTATATAACTTACCTTTGGTTGTAAATGTAAATACAACTTATAAAACTTACCTTTGGTTGTAAATACAACTTATATAACTTACCTTTGGTTGTAAATATAACTTATATTACTTACTTACCTTTGGTTGTAAATATAACTTATATAACTTTGGTTGTAAATACAACTTATATAACTTACCTTTGGTTGTAAATACAACTTATATAACTTACCTTTGGTTGTAAATACAACTTATATAACTTTGGTTGTAAATACAACTTATATAACTTACCTTTGGTTGTAAATACAACTTATATAACTTTGGTTGTAAATACAACTTATATAACTTACCTTTAATTGTAAATACAACTTATATAACTTACCTTTGGTTGTAAATACAACTTATATAACTTACCTTTGGTTGTAAATACAACTTATATAACTTACCTTTGGTTGTAAATATAACTTATATAACTTACCTTTGGTTGTAAATACAACTTATATAACTTACCTTTGGTTGTAAATACAACTTATATAACTTACCTTTGGTTGTAAATATAACTTATATAACTTTGGTTGTAAATACAACTTATATAACTTACCTTTGGTTGTAAATACAACTTATATAACTTACCTTTGGTTGTAAATACAACTTATATAACTTTGGTTGTAAATACAACTTATATAACTTACCTTTGGTTGTAAATACAACTTATATAACTTTGGTTGTAAATACAACTTATATAACTTACCTTTGGTTGTAAATATGACTTATATAACTTACCTTTGGTTGTAAATACAACTTATATAACTTACCTTTGGTTGTAAATATAACTTATATAACTTACCTTTGGTTGTAAATACAACTTATATAACTTACCTTTGGTTGTAAATACAACTTATATAACTTACCTTTGGTTGTAAATACAACTTATATAACTTACCTTTGGTTGTAAATACAACTTATATAACTTACCTTTGGTTGTAAATATAACTTATATAACTTTGGTTGTAAATACAACTTATATAACTTACCTTTGGTTGTAAATACAACTTATATAACTTACCTTTGGTTGTAAATACAACTTATATAACTTTGGTTGTAAATACAACTTATATAACTTACCTTTGGTTGTAAATACAACTTATATAACTTTGGTTGTAAATACAACTTATATAACTTACCTTTGGTTGTAAATATGACTTATATAACTTACCTTTGGTTGTAAATACAACTTATATAACTTACCTTTGGTTGTAAATACAACTTATATAACTTACCTTTGGTTGTAAATATAACTTATATAACTTTGGTTGTAAATACAACTTATATAACTTACCTTTGGTTGTAAATACAACTTATATAACTTTGGTTGTAAATACAACTCATATAACTTACCTTTGGTTGTAAATATAACTTATATAACTTACCTTTGGTTGTAAATACAACTCATATAACTTACCTTTGGTTGTAAATATAACTTATATTACTTACCTTTGGTTGTAAATACAACTTATATAACTTACCTTTGGTTGTAAATATGACTTATATAACTTACCTTTGGTTGTAAATATGACTTATATAACTTACCTTTGGTTGTAAATATAACTTATATAACTTACCTTTGGTTGTAAATACAACTCATATAACTTACCTTTGGTTGTAAATACAACTTATATAACTTACCTTTGGTTGTAAATACAACTTATATAACTTACCTTTGGTTGTAAATATAACTTATATAACTTACCTTTGGTTGTAAATATAACTTATATAACTTACCTTTGGTTGTAAATACAACTTATATAACTTACCTTTGGTTGTAAATACAACTTATATAACTTACCTTTGGTTGTAAATACAACTCATATAACTTACCTTTGGTTGTAAATACAACTTATATAACTTACCTTTGGTTGTAAATACAACTTATATAACTTACCTTTGGTTGTAAATATAACTTATATAACTTACCTTTGGTTGTAAATATAACTTATATAACTTACCTTTGGTTGTAAATACAACTCATATAACTTACCTTTGGTTGTAAATACAACTCATATAACTTACCTTTGGTTGTAAATACAACTTATATAACTTACCTTTGGTTGTAAATATAACTTATATAACTTACCTTTGGTTGTAAATATAACTTATATAACTTACCTTTGGTTGTAAATACAACTTATATAACTTACCTTTGGTTGTAAATATGACTTATATAACTTACCTTTGGTTGTAACTTGTAAATATGACTTATATAACTTACCTTTGGTTGTAACTTGTAAATATGACTTATATAACTTACCTTTGGTTGTAAATATAACTTATATAACTTACCTTTGGTTGTAAATACAACTCATATAACTTACCTTTGGTTGTAAATACAACTTATATAACTTACCTTTGGTTGTAAATACAACTTATATACCGGTAACTTACCTTTGGTTGTAAATATAACTTATATAACTTACCTTTGGTTGTAAATATAACTTATATAACTTACCTTTGGTTGTAAATACAACTCATATAACTTACCTTTGGTTGTAAATATAACTTATATTACTTACCTTTGGTTGTAAATACAACTTATATAACTTACCTTTGGTTGTAAATATGACTTATATAACTTACCTTTGGTTGTAAATATGACTTATATAACTTACCTTTGGTTGTAAATATGACTTATATAACTTACCTTTGGTTGTAAATACAACTTATATAACTTACCTTTGGTTGTAAATATAACTTATATTACTTACCTTTGGTTGTAAATACAACTTATATAACTTACCTTTGGTTGTAAATGTAAATACAACTTATAAAACTTACCTTTGGTTGTAAATACAACTTATATAACTTACCTTTGGTTGTAAATATAACTTATATTACTTACTTACCTTTGGTTGTAAATATAACTTATATAACTTTGGTTGTAAATACAACTTATATAACTTACCTTTGGTTGTAAATACAACTTATATAACTTACCTTTGGTTGTAAATACAACTTATATAACTTTGGTTGTAAATACAACTTATATAACTTACCTTTGGTTGTAAATACAACTTATATAACTTTGGTTGTAAATACAACTTATATAACTTACCTTTGGTTGTAAATACAACTTATATAACTTACCTTTGGTTGTAAATACAACTTATATAACTTACCTTTGGTTGTAAATACAACTTATATAACTTACCTTTGGTTGTAAATATAACTTATATAACTTACCTTTGGTTGTAAATACAACTTATATAACTTACCTTTGGTTGTAAATACAACTTATATAACTTACCTTTGGTTGTAAATATAACTTATATAACTTTGGTTGTAAATACAACTTATATAACTTACCTTTGGTTGTAAATACAACTTATATAACTTACCTTTGGTTGTAAATACAACTTATATAACTTTGGTTGTAAATACAACTTATATAACTTACCTTTGGTTGTAAATACAACTTATATAACTTTGGTTGTAAATACAACTTATATAACTTACCTTTGGTTGTAAATATGACTTATATAACTTACCTTTGGTTGTAAATACAACTTATATAACTTACCTTTGGTTGTAAATATAACTTATATAACTTACCTTTGGTTGTAAATACAACTTATATAACTTACCTTTGGTTGTAAATACAACTTATATAACTTACCTTTGGTTGTAAATACAACTTATATAACTTACCTTTGGTTGTAAATACAACTTATATAACTTACCTTTGGTTGTAAATATAACTTATATAACTTTGGTTGTAAATACATCTTATATAACTTACCTTTGGTTGTAAATACAACTTATATAACTTACCTTTGATTGTAAATACAACTTATATAACTTTGGTTGTAAATACAACTTATATAACTTACCTTTGGTTGTAAATACAACTTATATAACTTTGGTTGTAAATACAACTTATATAACTTACCTTTGGTTGTAAATATGACTTATATAACTTACCTTTGGTTGTAAATACAACTTATATAACTTACCTTTGGTTGTAAATACAACTTATATAACTTACCTTTGGTTGTAAATATAACTTATATAACTTTGGTTGTAAATACAACTTATATAACTTACCTTTGGTTGTAAATACAACTTATATAACTTACCTTTGGTTGTAAATACAACTTATATAACTTTGGTTGTAAATATGACTTATATAACTTACCTTTGGTTGTAAATATGACTTATATAACTTACCTTTGGTTGTAAATATGACTTATATAACTTACCTTTGGTTGTAAATACAACTTATATAACTTACCTTTGGTTGTAAATACAACTTATATAACTTACCTTTGGTTGTAAATACAACTTATATAACTTACCTTTGGTTGTAAATATAACTTATATAACTTACCTTTGGTTGTAAATACAACTTATATAACTTACCTTTGGTTGTAAATACAACTTATATAACTTACCTTTGGTTGTAAATATAACTTATATAACTTACCTTTGGTTGTAAATACAACTTATATAACTTACCTTTGGTTGTAAATACAACTTATATAACTTACCTTTGGTTGTAAATATAACTTATATAACTTACCTTTGGTTGTAAATACAACTTATATAACTTACCTTTGGTTGTAAATATGACTTATATAACTTACCTTTGGTTGTAAATATGACTTATATAACTTACCTTTGGTTGTAAATACAACTTATATAACTTACCTTTGGTTGTAAATATAACTTATATAACTTTGGTTGTAAATACAACTTATATAACTTACCTTTGGTTGTAAATACAACTTATATAACTTTGGTTGTAAATACAACTTATATAACTTACCTTTGGTTGTAAATACAACTTATATAACTTTGGTTGTAAATACAACTTATATAACTTACCTTTGGTTGTAAATGTAAATACAACTTATAAAACTTACCTTTGGTTGTAAATACAACTTATATAACTTACCTTTGGTTGTAAATATAACTTATATTACTTACTTACCTTTGGTTGTAAATATAACTTATATAACTTTGGTTGTAAATACAACTTATATAACTTACCTTTGGTTGTAAATACAACTTATATAACTTACCTTTGGTTGTAAATACAACTTATATAACTTTGGTTGTAAATACAACTTATATAACTTACCTTTGGTTGTAAATACAACTTATATAACTTTGGTTGTAAATACAACTTATATAACTTACCTTTGGTTGTAAATACAACTCATATAACTTACCTTTGGTTGTAAATACAACTTATATAACTTACCTTTGGTTGTAAATATAACTTATATAACTTACCTTTGGTTGTAAATATAACTTATATAACTTACCTTTGGTTGTAAATACAACTTATATAACTTACCTTTGGTTGTAAATATGACTTATATAACTTACCTTTGGTTGTAACTTGTAAATATGACTTATATAACTTACCTTTGGTTGTAACTTGTAAATATGACTTATATAACTTACCTTTGGTTGTAAATATAACTTATATAACTTACCTTTGGTTGTAAATACAACTCATATAACTTACCTTTGGTTGTAAATACAACTTATATAACTTACCTTTGGTTGTAAATACAACTTATATACCGGTAACTTACCTTTGGTTGTAAATATAACTTATATAACTTACCTTTGGTTGTAAATATAACTTATATAACTTACCTTTGGTTGTAAATACAACTCATATAACTTACCTTTGGTTGTAAATATAACTTATATTACTTACCTTTGGTTGTAAATACAACTTATATAACTTACCTTTGGTTGTAAATATGACTTATATAACTTACCTTTGGTTGTAAATATGACTTATATAACTTACCTTTGGTTGTAAATATGACTTATATAACTTACCTTTGGTTGTAAATACAACTTATATAACTTACCTTTGGTTGTAAATATAACTTATATTACTTACCTTTGGTTGTAAATACAACTTATATAACTTACCTTTGGTTGTAAATGTAAATACAACTTATAAAACTTACCTTTGGTTGTAAATACAACTTATATAACTTACCTTTGGTTGTAAATATAACTTATATTACTTACTTACCTTTGGTTGTAAATATAACTTATATAACTTTGGTTGTAAATACAACTTATATAACTTACCTTTGGTTGTAAATACAACTTATATAACTTACCTTTGGTTGTAAATACAACTTATATAACTTTGGTTGTAAATACAACTTATATAACTTACCTTTGGTTGTAAATACAACTTATATAACTTTGGTTGTAAATACAACTTATATAACTTACCTTTAATTGTAAATACAACTTATATAACTTACCTTTGGTTGTAAATACAACTTATATAACTTACCTTTGGTTGTAAATACAACTTATATAACTTACCTTTGGTTGTAAATATAACTTATATAACTTACCTTTGGTTGTAAATACAACTTATATAACTTACCTTTGGTTGTAAATACAACTTATATAACTTACCTTTGGTTGTAAATATAACTTATATAACTTTGGTTGTAAATACAACTTATATAACTTACCTTTGGTTGTAAATACAACTTATATAACTTACCTTTGGTTGTAAATACAACTTATATAACTTTGGTTGTAAATACAACTTATATAACTTACCTTTGGTTGTAAATACAACTTATATAACTTTGGTTGTAAATACAACTTATATAACTTACCTTTGGTTGTAAATATGACTTATATAACTTACCTTTGGTTGTAAATACAACTTATATAACTTACCTTTGGTTGTAAATATAACTTATATAACTTACCTTTGGTTGTAAATACAACTTATATAACTTACCTTTGGTTGTAAATACAACTTATATAACTTACCTTTGGTTGTAAATACAACTTATATAACTTACCTTTGGTTGTAAATACAACTTATATAACTTACCTTTGGTTGTAAATATAACTTATATAACTTTGGTTGTAAATACAACTTATATAACTTACCTTTGGTTGTAAATACAACTTATATAACTTACCTTTGGTTGTAAATACAACTTATATAACTTTGGTTGTAAATACAACTTATATAACTTACCTTTGGTTGTAAATACAACTTATATAACTTTGGTTGTAAATACAACTTATATAACTTACCTTTGGTTGTAAATATGACTTATATAACTTACCTTTGGTTGTAAATACAACTTATATAACTTACCTTTGGTTGTAAATACAACTTATATAACTTACCTTTGGTTGTAAATATAACTTATATAACTTTGGTTGTAAATACAACTTATATAACTTACCTTTGGTTGTAAATACAACTTATATAACTTTGGTTGTAAATACAACTCATATAACTTACCTTTGGTTGTAAATATAACTTATATAACTTACCTTTGGTTGTAAATACAACTCATATAACTTACCTTTGGTTGTAAATATAACTTATATTACTTACCTTTGGTTGTAAATACAACTTATATAACTTACCTTTGGTTGTAAATATGACTTATATAACTTACCTTTGGTTGTAAATATGACTTATATAACTTACCTTTGGTTGTAAATATAACTTATATAACTTACCTTTGGTTGTAAATACAACTCATATAACTTACCTTTGGTTGTAAATACAACTTATATAACTTACCTTTGGTTGTAAATACAACTTATATAACTTACCTTTGGTTGTAAATATAACTTATATAACTTACCTTTGGTTGTAAATATAACTTATATAACTTACCTTTGGTTGTAAATACAACTTATATAACTTACCTTTGGTTGTAAATACAACTTATATAACTTACCTTTGGTTGTAAATACAACTCATATAACTTACCTTTGGTTGTAAATACAACTTATATAACTTACCTTTGGTTGTAAATACAACTTATATAACTTACCTTTGGTTGTAAATATAACTTATATAACTTACCTTTGGTTGTAAATATAACTTATATAACTTACCTTTGGTTGTAAATACAACTCATATAACTTACCTTTGGTTGTAAATACAACTCATATAACTTACCTTTGGTTGTAAATACAACTTATATAACTTACCTTTGGTTGTAAATATAACTTATATAACTTACCTTTGGTTGTAAATATAACTTATATAACTTACCTTTGGTTGTAAATACAACTTATATAACTTACCTTTGGTTGTAAATATGACTTATATAACTTACCTTTGGTTGTAAATACAACTTATATAACTTACCTTTGGTTGTAAATACAACTCATATAACTTACCTTTGGTTGTAAATACAACTTATATAACTTACCTTTGGTTGTAAATATAACTTATATAACTTACCTTTGGTTGTAAATATAACTTATATAACTTACCTTTGGTTGTAAATACAACTTATATAACTTACCTTTGGTTGTAAATATAACTTATATAACTTACCTTTGGTTGTAAATACAACTTATATAACTTACCTTTGGTTGTAAATATGACTTATATAACTTACCTTTGGTTGTAACTTGTAAATATGACTTATATAACTTACCTTTGGTTGTAACTTGTAAATATGACTTATATAACTTACCTTTGGTTGTAAATATAACTTATATAACTTACCTTTGGTTGTAAATACAACTCATATAACTTACCTTTGGTTGTAAATACAACTTATATAACTTACCTTTGGTTGTAAATACAACTTATATACCGGTAACTTACCTTTGGTTGTAAATATAACTTATATAACTTACCTTTGGTTGTAAATATAACTTATATAACTTACCTTTGGTTGTAAATACAACTCATATAACTTACCTTTGGTTGTAAATATAACTTATATTACTTACCTTTGGTTGTAAATACAACTTATATAACTTACCTTTGGTTGTAAATATGACTTATATAACTTACCTTTGGTTGTAAATATGACTTATATAACTTACCTTTGGTTGTAAATATGACTTATATAACTTACCTTTGGTTGTAAATACAACTTATATAACTTACCTTTGGTTGTAAATATAACTTATATTACTTACCTTTGGTTGTAAATACAACTTATATAACTTACCTTTGGTTGTAAATGTAAATACAACTTATAAAACTTACCTTTGGTTGTAAATACAACTTATATAACTTACCTTTGGTTGTAAATATAACTTATATTACTTACCTTTGGTTGTAAATACAACTTATATAACTTACCTTTGGTTGTAAATATGACTTATATAACTTACCTTTGGTTGTAAATATGACTTATATAACTTACCTTTGGTTGTAAATATGACTTATATAACTTACCTTTGGTTGTAAATACAACTTATATAACTTACCTTTGGTTGTAAATATAACTTATATTACTTACCTTTGGTTGTAAATACAACTTATATAACTTACCTTTGGTTGTAAATGTAAATACAACTTATAAAACTTACCTTTGGTTGTAAATACAACTTATATAACTTACCTTTGGTTGTAAATATGACTTATATAACTTACCTTTGGTTGTAAATATAACTTATATTACTTACCTTTGGTTGTAAATACAACTTATATAACTTACCTTTGGTTGTAAATGTAAATACAACTTATAAAACTTACCTTTGGTTGTAAATACAACTTATATAACTTACCTTTGGTTGTAAATATGACTTATATAACTTACCTTTGGTTGTAAATATAACTTATATAACTTACCTTTGGTTGTAAATACAACTTATATAACTTACCTTTGGTTGTAAATATGACTTATATAACTTACCTTTGGTTGTAAATACAACTTATATAACTTACCTTTGGTTGTAAATATAACTTATATTACTTACCTTTGGTTGTAAATACAACTTATATAACTTACCTTTGGTTGTAAATGTAAATACAACTTATAAAACTTACCTTTGGTTGTAAATACAACTTATACAACTTACCTTTGGTTGTAAATATAACTTATATAACTTTGGTTGTAAATACAACTTATATAACTTACCTTTGGTTGTAAATACAACTTATATAACTTACCTTTGGTTGTAAATACAACTTATATAACTTTGGTTGTAAATACAACTTATATAACTTACCTTTGGTTGTAAATACAACTTATATAACTTACCTTTGGTTGTAAATACAACTTATATAACTTTGGTTGTAAATACAACTTATATAACTTACCTTTGGTTGTAAATACAACTTATATAACTTTGGTTGTAAATACAACTTATATAACTTACCTTTGGTTGTAAATATGACTTATATAACTTACCTTTGGTTGTAAATACAACTTATATAACTTACCTTTGGTTGTAAATATAACTTATATAACTTACCTTTGGTTGTAAATACAACTTATATAACTTACCTTTGGTTGTAAATACAACTTATATAACTTACCTTTGGTTGTAAATACAACTTATATAACTTACCTTTGGTTGTAAATACAACTTATATAACTTACCTTTGGTTGTAAATATAACTTATATAACTTTGGTTGTAAATACATCTTATATAACTTACCTTTGGTTGTAAATACAACTTATATAACTTACCTTTGGTTGTAAATACAACTTATATAACTTTGGTTGTAAATACAACTTATATAACTTACCTTTGGTTGTAAATACAACTTATATAACTTACCTTTGGTTGTAAATATGACTTATATAACTTACCTTTGGTTGTAAATACAACTTATATAACTTACCTTTGGTTGTAAATACAACTTATATAACTTACCTTTGGTTGTAAATATAACTTATATAACTTTGGTTGTAAATACAACTTATATAACTTACCTTTGGTTGTAAATACAACTTATATAACTTACCTTTGGTTGTAAATACAACTTATATAACTTTGGTTGTAAATATGACTTATATAACTTACCTTTGGTTGTAAATATGACTTATATAACTTACCTTTGGTTGTAAATATGACTTATATAACTTACCTTTGGTTGTAAATACAACTTATATAACTTACCTTTGGTTGTAAATACAACTTATATAACTTACCTTTGGTTGTAAATACAACTTATATAACTTACCTTTGGTTGTAAATATAACTTATATAACTTACCTTTGGTTGTAAATACAACTTATATAACTTACCTTTGTCCTTTGGTTGTAAATACAACTTATATAACTTACCTTTGGTTGTAAATATAACTTATATAACTTACCTTTGGTTGTAAATACAACTTATATAACTTACCTTTGGTTGTAAATACAACTTATATAACTTACCTTTGGTTGTAAATATAACTTATATAACTTACCTTTGGTTGTAAATACAACTTATATAACTTACCTTTGGTTGTAAATATGACTTATATAACTTACCTTTGGTTGTAAATATGACTTATATAACTTACCTTTGGTTGTAAATACAACTTATATAACTTACCTTTGGTTGTAAATATAACTTATATAACTTTGGTTGTAAATACAACTTATATAACTTACCTTTGGTTGTAAATACAACTTATATAACTTTGGTTGTAA
Organism: Nemertoderma westbladi; assembly: GCA_032718475.1. Taxonomy (NCBI): domain Eukaryota; kingdom Metazoa; phylum Xenacoelomorpha; order Nemertodermatida; family Nemertodermatidae; genus Nemertoderma; species Nemertoderma westbladi. The sequence goes on from JAUCBJ010008102.1 coordinate 23,537, forward strand.
ATACAACTTATATAACTTACCTTTGGTTGTAAATACAACTTATATAACTTTGGTTGTAAATACAACTTATATAACTTACCTTTGGTTGTAAATATGACTTATATAACTTACCTTTGGTTGTAAATATGACTTATATAACTTACCTTTGGTTGTAAATACAACTTATATAACTTACCTTTGGTTGTAAATATAACTTATATAACTTTGGTTGTAAATACAACTTATATAACTTACCTTTGGTTGTAAATACAACTTATATAACTTTGGTTGTAAATACAACTTATATAACTTACCTTTGGTTGTAAATACAACTTATATAACTTACCTTTGGTTGTAAATATGACTTATATAACTTACCTTTGGTTGTAAATACAACTTATATAACTTACCTTTGGTTGTAAATACAACTTATATAACTTACCTTTGGTTGTAAATATAACTTATATAACTTTGGTTGTAAATACAACTTATATAACTTACCTTTGGTTGTAAATACAACTTATATAACTTACCTTTGGTTGTAAATACAACTTATATAACTTACCTTTGGTTGTAAATATGACTTATATAACTTACCTTTGGTTGTAAATACAACTTATATAACTTACCTTTGGTTGTAAATACAACTTATATAACTTACCTTTGGTTGTAAATATAACTTATATAACTTTGGTTGTAAATACAACTTATATAACTTACCTTTGGTTGTAAATACAACTTATATAACTTTGGTTGTAAATACAACTTATATAACTTACCTTTGGTTGTAAATACAACTTATATAACTTACCTTTGGTTGTAAATATGACTTATATAACTTACCTTTGGTTGTAAATACAACTTATATAACTTACCTTTGGTTGTAAATACAACTTATATAACTTACCTTTGGTTGTAAATATAACTTATATAACTTTGGTTGTAAATACAACTTATATAACTTACCTTTGGTTGTAAATACAACTTATATAACTTACCTTTGGTTGTAAATACAACTTATATAACTTACCTTTGGTTGTAAATATGACTTATATAACTTACCTTTGGTTGTAAATACAACTTATATAACTTACCTTTGGTTGTAAATACAACTTATATAACTTACCTTTGGTTGTAAATATAACTTATATAACTTTGGTTGTAAATACAACTTATATAACTTACCTTTGGTTGTAAATACAACTTATATAACTTACCTTTGGTTGTAAATACAACTTATATAACTTTGGTTGTAAATACAACTTATATAACTTACCTTTGGTTGTAAATATAACTTATATAACTTACCTTTGGTTGTAAATACAACTTATATAACTTTGGTTGTAAATACAACTTATATAACTTACCTTTGGTTGTAAATACAACTTATATAACTTACCTTTGGTTGTAAATACAACTTATATAACTTACCTTTGGTTGTAAATATAACTTATATAACTTACCTTTGGTTGTAAATACAACTTATATAACTTACCTTTGGTTGTAAATACAACTTATATAACTTACCTTTGGTTGTAAATATGACTTATATAACTTACCTTTGGTTGTAAATATGACTTATATAACTTACCTTTGGTTGTAAATACAACTTATATAACTTACCTTTGGTTGTAAATATAACTTATATAACTTACCTTTGGTTGTAAATACAACTTATATAACTTACCTTTGGTTGTAAATATAACTTATATAACTTACCCTTGGGACGCGGTTGGCTCTATAGACTGGTCTGTAGAACTTATATTTAGCATCGAACTCGAGTTAAGTAGCGAAGGAACCAAGGTTGGAGAATCTGTAACAAATACACCGAGAGCGGTGGAAAATAGGCTGAGAAGGTAAAATATACAACGATACCGGTTGAATTTCTACTTAAGTTAGAAAATATTATAAAGAAAAAGTAAAAAGAGAACAAATAGTTTCCCTAAAATCCAAATAATTTAATACGGTATACCGAAAATCTCCGTCAATTACAATTACCTTGAGTAGACGAGGTGGATTGATCCAGGAGCGGGTTGGCTTGGTAATTATGCGACAGATCGAACATAGAGGTACCGGTAGAGGCGACGTCTTCTAAATCCCGCAACATAAACTGCACAGAATCACCGGCTGGCGGTTCAGTAATAGAGGCCTCGGTAAAAGGATCAGCTGATACCGGACAGGCCGACTGTTCCAACTCCAGTTTCATTTCGGAATCCTCCGAGGGGTTTTCGAGTTTAATTTCGGGAAGCGCGTCGGTTGGAGTGACGGATTGGGTGGTTAAGTTGTCGGAGTTTGGGAGTTGGAAGGACGTGGTTGGCGGTTGAGTCGATGGCATTGTGGCTCCGGGAGGAATCGGGGGCCTCCGACCTCGACTAGCTAATCGACTCAATGATTGGGCCATTCCTCTACGGTGGAATCTATATGAGAATAAATGGATTGATTTTATGTGAAATTATGTGAGAAATACAGGACACTACTGGGGTAAGGGGTACGGTACATGATACTACTACCAAAGGCAGTTACCGGTAGGCGGTAGCTGATTATGAATGGTTTAGGCCTACCTCGCTCTGCCTCTGTTGTTCGATTCAGGAACAGGAATAGAATTCCCTTGTCTCGCATTCGATGAATAATTCCCTTGGGATTGGTTTGCAAAGGACAGTCTGCTATTGGCTAGTCGTGACGTCATAGGGGAATCAACGATTGGTTCACTCGCTACCGGTATACTATCTGATGGCGGGGAAATAAACGAGAGATTAGGCAGCCCACTGCCGTCATACAGCCGTTCCCCGCTGTAATCCGTTCCATCGCGGGAACCAACAGCTGTTGAATCCGGGTTCCCAATGAGTTTCTCCAGCCACGAGGTGATCTCCACCGCGGTGCAGTTGGTCGTCACATAGTCCTCGAGAAAAGTCCCGTCGTTACGTAAATACTCGCCGAGAAACGAACGCATAAACGTGCTATTGGCCAGACAGATGTTAATGAAAGAAGATTTGTCGATGACGAACGCTGAAGATATATCGATCGGAATAACGGGACCTTGTTCCATTTAAATCGAGTACAGTACCGATACAGCGGCAGAGCGGTACGGTATACAGGTATGTATATTAGGGTGGTCCTTATTTCAATGTAAAATTTAAAAGTTGTGGAAATTCTCCTCTGACCCCCCCAAGTCCTTTCTTCTGATAAAAAAACACCTTGAGTAAAATTTGAGCACAAATGATATATATTTAGAGGTAGCTCAAACACCCTGAAGTTGAGCGGTTGGACACCATTTGATCGCGCGCGCAGAATATAATGGAGTTTGCTGATATGAAGGCTTCTATTTGTTGTACAGAGTTAATTTTAGGCTTATTTGAACCGCAGTCATCGATTTAGTGGGTGTAGATATCTTCAAAACAAGTGCTAAGCTAGTAGTTCTTGAGATATCACACAAAAGCTTAAGCCCGGCACAACTCATCAATCGATCATTCAATTGATTGCGCCTAGGTCATATAGAAATATTGGCATTAACATTTTGTAGGTCTACCTCCCTCCATCTTATTTCAGTTAATTTCTATTTTAGCATTGTCTACTAACCATTCAAAGCTATGTTTAGTTAAAAAAAATTTATCACAACCCCATGGGAAATGCTTGCACAAGCATCACTAATTTGTGTCTAAGCGCCATTTGGTACGATATCAATAATTGGCCACAAAACTTAACTTTTGGTTAATTATATCTAGGAACTGTTCGTTTAATTTGATTTTGACTGATTTTAAGTTGCAGAATCCAAAAATCTCATCTGATTTGAATTTTAAAATATATATATACAATATAAAATATATACAACAATACTATACTGTACTTCAAAGCATATTAAAAGGATTGATAGATACAGAGTTATGTGCATCCAGCGACCAAAAGAGTTCTAATATATATGGGAAGAAGCTTTGAACATATGCATTATATATGATTAGACAATGCTGATTCCAAATCTGATTTCAGATTTGCCCTACCCCATCACGTTTTCTCACAATTGCCAATTTCAATTCAAAAAACTTATCGCAAACGACTATGATGAGTGATGTAGATTCAAATGAGAATCAAATATGCTCAAAATCAATCTAAAACATTGAAAGGAGCTTTGTTCATATGAATTATATATAATTAAACAATGGTGATTCCAAATCTGCTTTCAGATTTGCCATGCTGCCATAGCATATCAAGTTTTTTCACAATTGCCAATTTGAGTTCAAATTAGTTATCGCAAACAACTGTGATGAGTGAAGTAGATTCAATAATAATCAAATATGCTCCAAATCAATATAAAACATGAAAAAAGCTTTGTTAATTTGAGTTATATATTAAACAATGCAATCTATATGGTGAATCTGCTATCAGATTTACCATAGCATATGTTGTAGATTGATTTGGGGGTGTATTTTATTCTTATTGAATCTACTTTCACTCAAAATAATTGTTTGCGATAAGTAATTTGAACTTAAATTGGCAATTGTAAAAAAAAACTTAATATCCTATGGCAGTATGGCAAATATGAAAGCAGATTTGGAATCAGCATTGTTTAAAAATATATAATTCATATAAACAAAGCTCCATTCAATGTTTTGGTTTGATTTTGAGCATATTTGATTCTCATTTGAATCTACGCCACTCATCACAGTCGTTTGCAATAAGTTTTTGAACTCAAAGTGGCAATTGTGAAAAAACTTGATGTGGTAGGGCAAATCTGAAATCAGATTTGGAATCAGCATTGCCTAATTATGTATAATACATATGTGCAAAGCTTCTTCCCATATATATTAGAACTCTTTTGCTCGCTGGATTCACATATCTCTGCATCTATCAATCCTTATCTTAAAATGCTTTGAAGTACAGTATAGTATTGTTGTATATCATGCACCATATCATTTTAAAATACAAATCAGATGCGATGTTTGGGTTCTGCATTTAAAATCAGTCAAAATCAAATTAAACGAACAGTTCCTAGATATAATTAACCAAAAGTTAAGTTTTGTGGCCAATTATTGATATCGTACCAAATGGCGCTTAGACACAAATTAGTGATGCTTGTTTGTGCAAGCATTTCCCATGGGGTTGTGATGAATTTTTTTTACTAAACATAGCTTTGAATTGTTATACAATGCTAAAATCGAGATTAACTGAAATAAGATTCAGGGAGGTAGACCTACAAAATGTTAATGCCAATATTTCAATATGCCCTTGGCGTAATCAATTAAATGATCAATTGATGAGTTGTGCCAGGCTTAAGCTTTTGTGTGATATCTCAAGAACTACTAGCTTAGCTCTTGTTTTGAAGGTATCTACACCCACTAAATCGATGATTGCGGTTCAAATAAGCCTAAAATTAACTCTGTACGGCCAACAGAAGCCTTCATATCAGCAAACTCTATTAAATTCTTCGCGCGCGATCAATCGGTGTGCAGGCACTCAACTTCAGTGTATTTGAGCTACCTCTAATATTTGATGTACATTCTTAAAATTTCGCATGTCGTATTTTTTGACGAAATGGAAACATTTGAGGGGGTCAGAGATGATAAATTCCAACCTTTCAAAATAAGGACCACCCTAATGTATATGACACTAACTGCTAACTGACTAACGACAGTTCAACTGTACAAATGCGCTTTACTGCTGTACTGTGGGACCTTGTTCCATTTAAATCGTGTACAGTACCGGTGTAACTGTGTAACAGGAAAATATGCCCCCCCGGGAAATGTGCCCGGGGGGCATATTTTCCTAGGAAAAAATGCCCCCCCGGGCAAATTTCCCTAGGAAAAAATGCCCCCCCTTAGGAAATTACGCCCCCCCTGAATTATACAATAAACAAAACTTATTAGGCCTACTACTAAAACTTACAAAAATTATACAAAACAATAAACAGTCACTTTACCAAACTGCCAAATGAAGGAAAGGAGCAGGTTACAGAGGCAGGCCTTTCTAACCAAAACAATAAACGATCATTTAACTAATTGAGGGAAAGGAGCACGTTACAGAGGCGGGATTTTCTAACCAAAACAATAAACAGTCACTTTAGCAAATCAGGGAAAGGGGCAGGTTACAGAGATGGGATTTTCTAACCAAAACAATAAACGATAACATTACCAATTGAGAGAAAGGAGCAGGTTACAGAGGCGGGATTTTCTAACCAAAACAATAAACAATCACTTTACCAAATCAGGGAAAGGAGCAGGTTACAGACTTAAAAAGGCTTGGAGCTGCTCGGCGCCCACACAACACCACACACTCGCACTGCTGTTATACCAGTACTTACTACAGTAGCCTACTGACTTAGATACTTCAGTATGCTGTTCTACATCCCTTACTGCCTTACCTGCTTACCTACCGGCAGACCGGTACCGTACTATTCTTCCAACTATTACAAGTTCTGCAGTTGGTAGATTAAAAGTGGCTACTAGCAGACCGGTATCGTACCAGTTTTCAGACTTTTGAGGGGGGCTAATTTTCCTGAGGGGAGGCATTATTTCCTAAGGAGAAAATGCCCCCCCGGGCTAAATTTCCTAGGAAAAATTGCCCGGGGGGACATAATATCCTAGGAAATAATGCCCCGGGGGGCATAGACAGTGTCATGTTCAACCCCCATCCCACACTACAGATCGGCCCACTACAATCTGACCTAGATATATTATACTCGTGGAGTGTAGCTTGGCAACTTTGTTTCAACATTAAAAAATGCAAAGTAATGCATATTGGCCATAATAACCCCGAGTTCCCTTACCATCTCGGCGAATCAGTGCTATCAGTGTCAGGGTGGGAGAAAGACTTGGGGGTGACCTTCCAAAACACCCTCACATTCGGGAAACACATTGCCACCATCGCAAAGAAAGCCAATGGAATAACTGGCCTTATTGCTCGAACCTTTAAACATCTGGACAGTGTCACGCTAGTCAACTTATTCAAAGCCCTCGTGAGACCAATTCTAGAATATGCATCCCCAGTATGGTCGCCACACCGTGTAAATGAAATACGACTTTTGGAATCTGTCCAACGTCGGGTGACCAGACTATTTCCCAATCTCCGTAACTTAGCCTATCCGGAAAGATTAAAGCGACTAGGTCTCCCGACCCTTGAGTATCGCCGTTATCGCGCCGACCTGATCCAGGTGTACCGTTACCTTGCGGGTATCGACAACGCTGACTGCAGCATGTTCGAACTTTCCACGACTGGTCTACGCGGCCACTCATTCAAATCCAGAAACCCCGTGCTCGGCTGCTGCAGAGAAACACGACATTCCTGTTCGCGCTTTCAGACCTTTGGCAGTTTAACCCGCCAAATTAGGATGTCTTCTAGATAATAAATCACTTTTAGCCTCTGACAAGTATTTTATTCACTACACTAGTCGAAACCAATCTGTGCGCGATCATTCACCCGCTGGATATACCCGGGAGATTGGGTTCGACGGCTTAATCGTATTGCTATGTAAGCCTACTGTATTATTCGACTGATCGTATTATATAATCTCTGACAATATTATTCACCTTCGGGAATATTAACAGTTCCTTTAGGACGTGGCGCTCTATCTATATAAACAGAGTTATGACTTAAACTACTCACAACGATATGGCTTAGTTATAATTCACATATATGGCGCATTCTTTAGGAAATGCTTCGTTATCAGTCTCACTCATACACAATGCTGCACAATACTGCACACTAATCTGCCGATCTTCACTGATTTTAGTCACATATAAAAGGAACACGGACCGAATCATGTAGGGTCTATCAAATAACATTAGATTCACTTCAAACCACTTTAACATAAGTCACAATCGTTATATGTAACCTTTCTCTCTTACCTTCGGTATATCAAGAATATTGGGTTTCGGGGTTATTTATCGTTATTCCAAATATAATAATTCATCAACCATATTATGAAGAACTGACAGTAAATAGCAGTATAACAATATAAAAGTATGCACAGGTATGTTTGATTAGGTATGTTGAGTTGCATGAGTTGTGACAATCAGTCAGTTTTGTTATGATAACGGATATATGTCCTTATAATTAAGCCTACTAGTGTAAGGCAGAGCCGTTCTTCCTGGCTTAGAATCACCAACAACACTAAAAACTGATAAGAATAACCTTATTTACAAAAGCTTCCACCCACCACAGAGAATGAGCATACAGATAGGAAAATTCAGTTCAGTAGATCTGTGATAGGTCGAAATCAAAACCAACTCAAATCCTATTGGCAGATACAGAAAGCAGGGCTGTGGGGCAACCTTCCCAAGCTGGTTGGACGATCAAACGTAGCCCAGATCCCTTCGCACAGCAAATCAGCCAATCAGCCGGTAGCTTGCACTATTCGAGTTATAGATCCCTTTTTAGAGTATTCCAGCGCCTGGGGGGAACTGGTTAGCAAGGCAAACGAATCAGTTATCCCACAAAAGCTTTTACACCGCTCCCAGAAAATGGGATTTAAGTCTATAAAATATACAAAATCACAGTTTCTAAAATACGAGAATACTCTAAACAGTTAGTCTTTCTTGCGCAGACGGCGTTTACGCAGTTTTTTAAAGCTAGCAAGAGTCTTTTTCTCTTTGGGGCGAGCCACTTTACAAGGAGGGCTATAACTCCTGGGTGAAGGGTGCAATACAATTGCATTAGAAGGTTTGGGTTTACGGTCGGTGTCTCGTCCATTTCGATATGCTTCTCCTCGAGCTGATTTTCCTCCGCTTGTCATGGGATACGTTCGTCCAAAACTCTCGCAGAGAATAGGGTTTTCTAAGCTTGATATCTTCTTTGAGATTCGAGATTTCCCAATCGAACTGAGATAAGGCCAATTCGTTTATCGATTGGACTTACTGTTATAACTTACGTTTATCTGAACAAACGCAGGTTTCTTTTTTGATCTTTATAGAATAGCGTTTAACTCGTTTCGTACAACGCTCTCCTTCACCTTGATGAAGGGTTGTATCGCGTTAAACGGGGACGACCATACGGTTGGATAGTGATATTAGGTGTCCGCGTCACAATCCGGCTAGGCAAGATGGGCGGCTAGCTAGAAATCACTGTCGGAGTGTTACCGATTAATTGTTAGGGTAGCACTAGATCTTTGAACAGTGAATACAGTCCGCGAGGATCCGCGACACCACCAGGATCGTAGGTCTGACGTCCAACTAAGGAATGAGGAGGTTTGACCGAGTATTCCGGGACTCTGATCGTAGGTTTACTCCAGGATCGTTCGAGCCGAGTGAGCATAGGTGGTACGTCAAACAAGTTTCGCTCGAAACTCCAGTAAATATAACGAGCACAACTGTGTTTAACACAACGTTTCCGTGGATGTTTATGTCTTTCCGTTTATTGGCTGGGTCTAGGGCATTTATCGTAATAATACCAAAGACGCACGTCTTGTAGGGGAAACGCGGATGATATTTATTTGTTGTTACAATGCTTCTATCAAGAATTCCAAATATATGTTGGAGTTACCGCGTTTATTTGTTTCTTTAATGTCTTTTCTTTCGAGTCGATTTCGAATAGGATTTTCGCATTATAATTTTGGTTTATCGTTTCGACTCCTCTGGGTAGGATATGTTCGACATAGTCCGTATCGTGTAAATCGATAGAATGGTCAATGGTTAAGAAGTCCATATACATACCATTACAATGCGTGTAGCGAGCGGTGAATTTTCCATAGTCCAATTCACGCGTAAGTTACTTCCAGGAAATCGTAGGTTCGATATAACAACCATCATCCTTCGTAGTAGTTGGACTAGTATCACCGCGTATCAAGCTATCAACAAACGCTTGAAAGTAGATTATATCGCTCCCTGATACCAAGACCATCTTCTATCAACTCCGTCATATCTGCTATATATGAGTTTATTAATATTATAATGAGTTTATATTTAGGCCAGCGAGCGTCGCTGCCTACCCCAATCCGCCCCCGGACAGTGCGAGATCCTCAGCGCCGATGTGTCGTCGCCGCTGTACTTTCGCCAACGACGTAGCCGCACAACGACAACGACAACCGGCACAAGTCACTCCACTGTCCGTCCCAAAGGCTTAGATGTACTTCAGGTTTTCCTTGGAGAGTTAGGTTACTTTCACGATTGCGACTAGCTACTGTAAACACACTTTAGCAGTAACATTCACCTATAAACTCACAAATACCACACAACTGGTCACAACTACGCACATTCGGGCCATTTGTCCGTTAGTCAATGCCTTCCAGAATGTCACTGTATTATTATGTATCCTTGGATACTAGCAGTGCGCTATTTATTCCCTATGCTATTCAATGGGACAAGCTTTCTATTGTTCTTTTAACTCAATTCTAATTCTAGCGTGGTTGTTGCCATGGTGACATTATGCAAAGCTAGCGGTAGAATTAGGGTAATTCCAATGCATACAGATCTGGGATGTTATTTAATAGTAATTCTTTAATGGTCAATGTCCTGTTTTATACATGACTTTATGAATTTTATCGGCTATTGACTATGTTTGGGAGACTTTCGCACACTCATACGCATAATAAGATAAATCTCCGCTCCCTTGATCTATTAATTAATGGAATTTTGGGAATGTTATAAATTGCGTAAAAATGGCAATTTATTAAATTCATTAAAAGGCATGAATTTAAATTTATTCCCTGAAATTGTATTATTTGATAATTAAATTGACATATTTTGATTCTAGAACATGTCTGGGGACACAAGATCCTTAATTCTATGACAATTGTCTTTTTAAGAATATCGGTAAATGCTACGATATCTTAATTGACTAGAATTGTTGAAGGATCTGAATTTTACAGATTTTGATTTATTAGATTTGCAAATATTAAATAATTAATATTTGAGATGGGCACCGATTTATTCCAGAACTTGTCTGGGGACGTTAACCACTGATTCTAAAATTTGTCTTTCAAGTATATCGGTGGGTGCCGCGATATCTTAATCGACTAGAATTGCAGATGGTCAAAGGGTTTAACAGATTTATTTTGCGTTATACGCTACTGTTAAAGGGACATCACGCTACTATATGTATTATTTAATATACGGTATGAGAGCAATATCGCACGAAGCAATGTCAGTGTGAAGAGGCAAGTCGTTTCCAAGGTCTACCCAGAGCTTGGTTTAGCCGAGACACGAGGATCTGAACTTTGCATTCCTAATACTCTGCCTACCAATAATACTTAAATATAGTAGTGGCTTTATTGTACTTTAATAAGTACGGATATTTCATCTTACTGTAGTCACGTATTTATAATATGATACGGGCAGTAAGGAAAGAGAAAATGAATTATTTCTCGCCGTCGCACTAAATATATAATATACGTAATTAAATAATAAACGCGAATATATATTGCACTAATCTACTAAATAATCTCTAAAATACCATACTACTAAATAAAATTAAATAAAACGATTAAAATAAAATTACATAATAATACATACATAAATATAAAAATAAAACAAATACAAAATAATAGAGTCACACACCCACTCCATATGTTGTTACGTTATGGAGTCCCTAGATGTTTGAAGGATTAGGGAGGTGGTCGTGGGAAGAGAATCTTGCCTTCCACAGTTTCCGGAGAGTCCTCCATTCCCTTCCGGTAAACACAAACGACCGACTGGGTGATTGAGTCGCTGCATCCCGAATACAATTCCAGGTTTCCTCTTCGTCCTGGAATAGTGACGATAGAAACATCGCTCTAGGTACACGACGGCCTTACAAAGCCGATTCCAGGAGCTATAGTGGTCCGTCGCTCCCTGCAGGAGAGGTGAGAGTCCCTGCGAGACGTCTGATGTTCCAGAGCTCCAATCGCTCTCTCTGATCTTCATGAAGGATCCACTCGCGGTGGGGAGGTCCAGATCCACGGCGTCGTCCCTGGCAATATGTAATACCGACAGATCTATCCCGGGTTCAAATAACTCCGATCCACCCGTCCGGGTTTTAGGTTTGACTTTCTCCGCTCCCTTGGCTGGTCTAATCTCAGTCGGAGTAAGATGGGGAGGCCATTCATCCTCCTTACTCAGGAAGTCGGGTTCACCTAACCGGTCTGTAGTATCTGTCAGTTCTTGAGGAGTTGCTCCTCTGGAAGCGATGTCAGTTGGATTAAACTTCTTGGGGCAATATCTCCATTGATCTACATTGGAGCTAATATCGTCATTATCTGAGGAGTATGGTGTTCCCTCAGTTGGGTCGTCTCCCTCACTAGTATCATCTTCCCATTCACTCACCTGGCAGACGCGATCTTGAAGCAGTCTTTCTCTGAGCGTTCTTCGGGAAGGTCCAGTAAGGTACCAACCTACTCTAGTTCTTACCGCATAGGTCTGAAGTGGTTGCGGTTGAGTAGGTCGTTTCTCTAATGTCTCCAGCGCCTCATGCGCGTTTTGACCGATTAATATTTGTACTCCATGATAATCGGTGTCGAATCTAGGGATGTTAAGTTGTTGGACATGATCATCTTCGTCCCAATTATAAGGTTCCACTTGGGTGGTAGCGAAGTTCTTTATTGCCACCATTTTGACTGACCTTATACTGTATTCTCCTAGTTTATCCTGTGGAGTGGACAACTCACCTATATAATAGTCGGCAGCTACAGTAGAATTCCAAACCTGCATGATCCCTGACATGTTTAGCTTGGTTCGGAACTTGGGTTGTCCAGCAAAGATGTCTTCGGCTAGTTCTTTATCGATGAATGTTCCTGTGCTGCCGGAGTCCAGGAGGGCGTTCACTATATAGCTCTTCTGAGGTCCGTGGACCCGTAACTGGACTACAGGAAATTCTCGGATTCCTATATTGGAAGTTGGCGCTTTCCAAGATGGTTGTTGATCAGAAGTAGTTAAGGTAAGGTCGCTGTCTGTGTCTTTCTCATGCACGAGTGCTCGATACACTGCGGTGGTGTTTATTAGGTAACAGGATTCGTTTTGGTCGGAGAACTCGTCCGTATAGAATCCTTCCATCTCAGATTGATCAGTGTCGTTCACATCACTGAATTGGACATGTAGTTCGGACTCACTTACCTGACTCGGGCTGTTTCGTTCGAATTCCGTGTGCAACAAGATATGATGTTTTGCGCCGCACTTTGCACACCTTGCGTCGGAGTAACAGGTTCGCCGTTGGTGTCCTCGTCTGAGGCAATTATAACACAACCGCTTATCCCACATGACTTCACGTCTATCCTCGAGTGATTTCCTCAGGAATTCATCACACACATTCAAACGGTGGGGCCCGTCGCACAGCACACATTTCGGCTTGATGTTACTTACTTTAACCTGTGCTATGTGGTGCACACTTGTTCTTTCCTCGGGCTTTCTCACCTGAATTCTTTTAGGAGACGTAGGAGGGGTTTTTTGTACCGGTTCCCTTCTGTCATTGGGTCGAGACTTGGATTTACTTACCTGGTCTTTAGGCATTTTATTGACATAATAAGACCTGTCAGTGTCTTTCCCGCTGTCCTCTCCTTGAGAAGTTTGGCTTTCACCGTCGTCGGTATAACATACTGGTGTTACCCTTCTCCTAGAAACGGGTTTCTCACTTACCTTACTTTCCGCTGTCTTCTCTCTGGACTGCTTTATGAGCTGTAATTTCACCTCGCTATCCAAGAATGACATGAGATCAGCCATGGTAGGGTCTCGTTGTTGTTGTTCCATCATATATAACACCTTCTTGTCCCAGCGTGTACCTACTCCACCCTTGGGCAAAGTAGATGCTAAGGCTCCTACAACCATAGAATTCTGGTATTCATGAGACTTACCTAACCAATCTAGTTGTCTACAGATCTCCTGAATCTCATCGGAAAACTCTATAATCCCGCTGCTAAGAAACTTTCGGGGCGCCATTAATTTTGCATATAAATACCTAGCTATGTTAGTCCTATTACCATACCTGATGTTTAGTGTATCCCAAACTTGTCTTAATCCATCTGGATGTCCAATAAATTTTAACGCCATTGACTTGGGAGGTCCTTCCAAACATTCGATGAGGAATCTAAGTTTCTCTCCATTAGATAGTACAGAGTTCTGTATGTTATCTTTGTAATATTCATTAAAAGGTAACCATTTCATCTCATCTCCATTGAACTTGACGATCTCTCCAACCTTTACCGCTTGCCGGGCTTCGGTTCTAGCCATTTGACGTGTAAAACTTTCTTGGGCCATCGTATTATTGAATAGAGAATTATCGGTATATAAGTTTCTCGGATTATTATCAAGTCTAGATGAGATATCATTATCAACAGGTTTATAATTACCCTTAATAGGGTTCACTATAGGAGTTTCTACTTCGCTAGCAGTATATATGCGTGTAGGCTACACACCTTGCGCATGAGATACTTCAGACCTAACAGGTTGACACATTGTTACAGGGGGTGGTGGTATACCCCTTTGTGTATTTACTAATTTATCGCGTTCTAGCGCGATACTTTGCTGCACTTCTTGCAACTCAAGCCTACTTTCCCTTACTGTGCCCTTGAATTGCTGAACCGTCTCCTGCATCTGCCCGAGCAGGAGATCCATCCCCCGCCGTCTCTCGTCCACCCATTCGACCGCCGAAGCGGGAGTCGCCAACGTTGTAGCGAGCGGACGAGGGACAACGGGCGACAAATCAGGAATATTTCGCTCGGGGTCCAGGACCTGAACTGTCTCCTGGGCAGTTCTACTGGGCACAGGTAGCTTAGTGCTATGCAGAGGGAATTTGGAGGTAGCTTCAGGGAGCACAGGTGTATCTATCACCGAAGGGGTGATTTCAAGAACAGGCCTAATTATTTCAGGCTCATCTACTATAGTAGGGAGTCTTTCTATTTTAATTATTTGGTCTGTGGGCTCTATACTACCTAAGTTGGTGTTATTTAGTTGCCTTCTAACAGCTGGAGGCAAATCAGGCAATTTCTGACGGTGGAATGTTCTTTTACGTCTGCTTAGACGAGATCTATTTCCTTTGCCTTCAGTATCGGTGGTATCGCCTTCCTCAGATGATGTATATCCCTGTCTTTTGGGAGTAGATCGATTCATCATCTGCATATTACTAGCTGTTAACTGTTTATTTATGCAGTCTTGATTCTCCTGAATGTATTCCAATTCTAGTTGGGTGGTTTCTTCAGTCGCTCTCCGTTCGGCTTCTGCCACTGCCTCTGCGGCCTTTCTTTCAGCCTCGGCCACCTTTCTTTCAGCTTCGGCCGCTTTTGCTTCTGCCGCTGCCGCTGCCGCTGCCGCTTTTCTTTCAGCTTCGGCCGCTTTTGCCTCTGCTGCTGCCTCTGCCGCTGCCGCTTTTCTTTCTGCTTCTGCAACTACCACTGCTGCTTTCTTTCTGTCTTCTATACGTTTTTTCTTTACTTGTTCTTCTTGGACTCGTGTCAGGCGGAGTTGTTCATCAAATTTAGCTTGGTTCGCAGCTAACATTTCCGCATGATTGCGTCCAGCACAAGCTTGGTTCCTTCACTATTAGGGCTAAGCCCATCCAGCCTTCTCCTCAACTCTTCATCTCCTACAAAGCGTTGATAGTCTGACAGATAGATGTCAATAGCATCCCTCTTATGCGGTTTCTCTGCTGTCACTTCGCTCTCTTCTTGAGAAGAAGTGGCGTCGGTTGATTCTTCATAGGTTGGCCGCTCATCATAAACCTTATCCGCCATCTTCGCTCCGCGTTCGGGCGTCCGCTCAACAGTATCCGAACTACTGGAGCTATCGGGCCGTTGAGAAGTAAGTTCTTGGCTCGCGGGTTGTTGCTGTTCTGCTGCTTCTTGGTCCCGCTTGACCTGAGCTCGAGTGCCTATGATAGACCTACGATGTTGGACCAGCCTAGGTTCTGTTATTACTACTGGAGGGATGACCTTCCTCACAGTGGGAGGTGAACTGAACTTACGACTAGACCGTTCTATATCTCTATCTGAGTCGCAGATAGTTACATCTAATAAACTGTCTGACAGGTTCTGCTTAGTATCAGACATGTTTGTGTGTACAGTTGTATGCCTACTGCTATATTACAGTCTGAGCAATTCTAGTAATTCAGTATTAACTGCTAGCCTAGTAATTAATTACCGATACTGCTACTCAGTGTAGCGTGATATATATATAATATATTAGAATACCGGTATACTTATAGTATATATAACTATATAAGTATTATTACAGACTAGGTTTATCACAGAATACCGGTATAATTTTAGCACAAATATATATAAAGATATAATAGGCCTATCGGGAATACCGGTATACAGCTTACAGCTTGTAGTATATATAATTCTGGACTAGAATTAATTACAAGTACCGGTATAATTTCAGCCTAAATTTATAGAAATAAGGATAATAGGCCTATCGCAAATACCGGTATATCAATTATTTTAAATAATTGAATTTCTGAATTTTAGGGTTACTTGGTTACTTTACTTACTTTATTACCGTTATTTGAGCAGTAGTCCAACTGATATTGAGACCTAATGGTTGTGTGGTAGGCCTACTATTTATAAATCGTTAGATTTGATTTATAATATATATATACCCGTTTTAATGGGTTTTGTCAATGTTTGAAATAAATGTTATTATTTCTGGGGAGTAATCACTACACAAAGCGGTGCGCTTTCAGTGAAGTGTTACTTATAGGACACTAAAACAAATAATGCTAATTTACCTAAGTTACTTAATACTACAAATTACGTACAATTCGGGTGAGATTACAATCTCTAAATAAACACAAAAATTTACAAAAAACACAAAATACGAATTTTCAGGGTAATTTTACAAGAAGTCTACAAACCAGCCTAACAAAGGGTTAGAAATCTGGTTATTACAACGGACAGGGTACTACGGTATTTTGAAAATAATACGTAGTAGTAAATACACTGCGTTGTCCAGATAGGAAAATACCACCGCCTGACGACCTATAGCCGTATCGCTATAGGTACTACGTTATGTATCACGGAGTGTTCCTACCTAGAAGTTAATAGAGCTAATCGAACGTGCCTATCAACCACTTTACAACACAAATATAATGCCTACACTAATTACTTTCGGAAAGCACTGTACACTAAACCCTAAATTAGGTACGAGTACTTGTACAACAGATAATCAGTAGTTAAATATACTTGAACAGCTAAAAGAACCACGGCATCTGCTGGAGTGACCGGTGCACAAAATCACCAGTCTTTACCTACGCCAAGCAGCCCGTGTAGTACCGGGGTTAATTTAACTATAACGGTATGTATAACAAACACAATTACTGTAGGAACAAACTTGGGGAATGAATGTTGCGGATAATCGCATAAACTCTGAATAATAAATATGACGCTACGCGTACAAACTACTCAAACAAAATGCAGACCAAATACCGACAGACTACTATCAAGCCTAAACAAACTACGGTATATGCAGACTCCGAAATGATTAGGTAGTATGCGTTCTAACTCAGTAGTACGACTTATTCTTTAGATGGGAGTTTACCTTACAGCATTGGCTGCCCCTACTTCCTAACCGTTCTTTATCGGACAGGGGCTCTACACACACTACAATCCGTTCAGACCTAATAACAGCCAGACAACTATCCAGCCTACAAATTATCTAAATAAATATTATACGCTACCTGTACAGACTACACAAACAAAGTACAGACTAAACGATGGCAGACTACTCTCAAGCCTAAATAAACTACAGGACATGCAGACTCCGAAATGATTAGGTAGTATGCGTTCTAACCCAGTAGTACGACTTATTCTTTAGTTGGGGGTTTACCTTACAGCTTTGGCTGCCCCTACTTCCTAACCGTTCTTTATCGGACAGGTGATCTACACACACTGCAATCCGTTCGGACTTAACAGCAATCAGACAACAGCTCAGCCTACAAATTGTCTGTACAATCTGATCAGGCTTACACGCCTTCTGTTCAATACTGGCCTACAAACAAATAAAACTTGACAGAAATAAGTAAAAATCTCAATAAAAACCAGGGCGGCCGTTCCCTGATTAAGTACTAAGACCTACCGGTATATGATTATCAAATTCGAATAATACTAATGTACTTATACTGGAAGTACCGGTTAGGACAGTTGGGCCTACGGACCTACAGAAGTACCGGTTCTGGCAGTTGGACCTACGGACCTACGGCAGTACCGGTTCTGGCAGTTGGGCCTACTGACCTACAGATGTACCGTTCAGGTTTACCGGTTGACCGGTACTTTCAACTTTATTGCTTACTGCAATAAAGAAGCGATATCCGTTATTGTTCTTACCAGAACAATATTAAACTGTATTTAATGCCTACACTGCAATACAGACTAAATATCCGTTATTGTTCGCGCTTTCAGACCTTTGGCAGTTTAACCCGCCAAATTAGGATGTCTTCTAGATAATAAATCACTTTTAGCCTCTGACAAGTATTTTATTCACTACACTAGTCGAAACCAATCTGTGCGCGATCATTCACCCGCTGGATATACCCGGGAGATTGGGTTCGACGGCTTAATCGTATTGCTATGTAAGCCTACTGTATTATTTGACTGATCGTATTATATAATCTCTGACAATATTATTCACCTTCGGGAATATTAACAGTTCCTTTAGGACGTGGCGCTCTATCTATATAAACAGAGTTATGACTTAAACTACTCACAACGATATGGCTTAGTTATAATTCACATATATGGCGCATTCTTTAGGAAATGCTTCGTTATCAGTCTCACTCATACACAATGCTGCACAATACTGCACACTAATCTGCCGATCTTCACTGATTTTAGTCACATATAAAAGGAACACGGACCGAATCATGTAGGGTCTATCAAATAACATTAGATTCACTTCAAACCACTTTAACATAAGTCACAATCGTTATATGTAACCTTTCTCTCTTACCTTCGGTATATCAAGAATATTGGGTTTCGGGGTTATTTATCGTTATTCCAAATATAATAATTCATCAACCATATTATGAAGAACTGACAGTAAATAGCAGTATAACAATATAAAAGTATGCACAGGTATGTTTGATTAGGTATGTTGAGTTGCATGAGTTGTGACAATCAGTCAGTTTTGTTATGATAACGGATATATGTCCTTATAATTAAGCCTACTAGTGTAAGGCAGAGCCGTTCTTCCTGGCTTAGAATCACCAACAACACTAAAAACTGATAAGAATAACCTTATTTACAAAAGCTTCCACCCACCACAGAGAATGAGCATACAGATAGGAAAATTCAGTTCAGTAGATCTGTGATAGGTCGAAATCAAAACCAACTCAAATCCTATTGGCAGATACAGAAAGCAGGGCTGTGGGGCAACCTTCCCAAGCTGGTTGGACGATCAAACGTAGCCCAGATCCCTTCGCACAGCAAATCAGCCAATCAGCCGGTAGCTTGCACTATTCGAGTTATAGATCCCTTTTTAGAGTATTCCAGCGCCTGGGGGGAACTGGTTAGCAAGGCAAACGAATCAGTTATCCCACAAAAGCTTTTACAATTCCACTTCCGAGTCATCGATCCCTGGAACTCGCTATCCAATGCCGTTGTAACCGCCCCCAACCTTAACTCTTTTAAAACCCGTTTGAACTCCCACTTTAAAGATTTCCCGCTTAAATTTACCCCATCATGGTGGTCCATGTAAAAGTAAAATATCTTCCATAGTAACTCTTAACTTTTTACTCTTTTTGCTTATTAACTTTTAATATATTTCTCGCCTTAATTAAAACTTTTATCACCACTTTTTGACTTTTAAACTTTTTCTAACCTTAATTAAAACTTTAGATTACCACTTTTTAAATTTTTAACTAACTTTTTCTTACCTCTATTAAAACTTTTTTATCACCATTTAATTATACACACACATTAGACCTCGTTAATATTTAATATCTCAATAACTAATGGACAAACTGCATTTATCTACTTTGATCCTATATAATCGACGTTTTTAACTATGTACATTTAATAGTTTTTACTCGCGGCTTTACTGTTCTTTCTTAATTTAATTTTTAACTTTCTTTTAATTTTAACAAAAAAGTTTTAAAAATGCAACCTATAATTAAATCAAGTTTTTAAATATATAAATTTGTTCGTCCTATTTGTGTAAACCATAATTTTATTTCACGTTCGACTTTGTGTTATTTAAGATATTTTTAAGCCCTATGCTCCACAGCCATAATTTACATTACTTTTCACATGTTTTTTTTTAAGTATGATTTTATGCTACATACTTTCATTTACGTACTCTCCTATCAATATTAATTAGTGCTAGGTAGTAGTAGGTAAGGTACTTAGTTTGTTTCAGTTTAAATATTTTGACAGTAGTTTTATATTATGTCTGCACAGGTGCAATAAGCTTCTGCTTCCTCCACCTCATTATTAAACATTAAACATTAAACATATTCTAGGGGGGGCTGATTTCCTTGTGACACCGGTACAGCGGTACGCCTTACGCGTACGATATACAGGTATATGACACTACCGTAACTGACTAACGAAACGACCAGAACGACAGTTCAACTGTACAAATGTGCTTTACTGCTTTACACTATAAGCTATTAAGCTACAACACAAGCTTAAAAAGTAAAAGTAAATTTTCTTCGGCCACTTGCCAGGGATTACGCACAAGGTCTGTCGACATATTTCCATTGCGGTCCCCCCAGAACTTTACTCCCCAGAGGAAACTCCAGTACCGGTACTCATTTTAGCTACCACTTACACCTTAAGGATGTACCCCATAAGAAAGCATCAACACGTCAACAAATGAAAATCACGAAATGACGTTGAAAATGACGTCATGGGCACGTGTATTTTGGAAGTGTCAAACACGTGTTTGAGCACGTCAAACCATGACGTGCTACAGTTTACGTCAAATGACTTGTCAGACACGTGTCAATTACGTCATCAGACATCAAATACAACCATGGAACACCACACAAGCACGTCAAATGACGTGCTAGACACGTACTGTAACAATAACAGACGCCAAATTCAAATAACTAAACCACTGACCACACAAGCACTTACGCGTCGCTTTTTACATCGCTTAGATCCATGACAGTTATGATTGAAATTGATTTTACTTTCTTGACGGTGTTTGTTGATACTATAATAAAGAAAAACATTATTATATAATGTAACCAACGGACGATAAATTTAATATCCGAATAAATTGTTAATTAACAACTAATAAACACAAATTAAAATAGCACTGATATATTTAGCACAAGTTTGATTTGGAAATGACGTCTAAATTACAAGATGGAGGGGAAAAAATTATTGGCAAAGATAATAGGGGCGTCTTACTATTTTCAACTATTTAATCTGAAAGTGGTTTCCGACTATTTTATACGCTAGAAATCGATTGCGCCGATTCATTTTGTCTAAAAATTCATTCTAATGCGTCAATTTGGCCATTTTCTTGTCATTGGTGGTACTCAGAGTGCGCAATAGCACCACTCACACCCACCATATTACCTTCCTACACACTCACACCCACTTCATTACCTTCCTACCCACTCCATTACCTTCCTACCCACTCACACCCACTTCATTCAATTTCAATTTCAATTTCATTCCCGGCTTGCGCCCCGGTGGCTATATTATATATTCAATATATAGAGGTCTCAAATAATAAAAGTATATATAAAATGGTCATACACACAAATATATAAGAAAAAATTTTATTACAAGAACCATCTCAAAGAAAGAGAAACACAATTACAGCATATTCAATACAAATTAAAAATATTGTGTCGTCCTTAATATTAATCCTTCAAAACCTGGAGGTCTCTCCGAGACGTAAAGCACCCCCCCCCCCCCCCCCCTCCCCTCCTTAAAGTTAAACCCAGTTTTTATCGTAATAATCAAGGATACACTGCCTTTTCAATGATATACTTGTTTCAACATCATTTAGGATGGAGTTTATGAGGATCTTGTTGAACTGATCACGGTAGGTAAATTCTGGATACTGTTGACTTTTTAGAACTGCTTTAATATCATATTGGTGGCAACAGAGATATGGTAAACTAGGTGTAGTATATTTAAAAGATCCCACTGCATAATCATCATACATATTATCTTTAATTTGGCTAGTCATGTGCCGAGTTAGCACATGACTAAACAGATAAGTTACTTTTCTGTTATTACAGTTGAAAGCTGCATAAATTGTACGGCAGTATGCATGGTGTACTAAGTTGCCTAGTCCTTGAGAACCAAATAGTAATAATAATGTATTATCAGATACATAATTCCCTACGTGTAAAACACAGCGCATTGCTTTCCTCCAATATTTATCGAGTTCTTCTAACATTGCCAATGGAATAGCGGCAGCTCCATACAAAGCTGATGGGATAAGAATCGCTTTCCATATCATTGTTGTTATATCTAGTGGTACGGAATCAACTGTCAACCCACGATTTTTCATTGTAGATACATTACTCCATATTTTCTTAACAAAGTGGTCTCTGATATTTCGGTTCGTTGCTGGTAATGGAAGACCTAAGAAATTACAAGATTCAGCTGTTGGGATAACTATGCCATCACTTAAGACTAGATTTCCATTATATTCGTTATAACATGATTTTGTTTTACTTATTACATACCACGACTTCTTAGAGTTTAGAACTAGGTTGTGGGCTGAAAAATATGTTTTGCAGATCGCCATTATCTCATGGATGTCACTCTTTCGGTTCGCCATAAGAAGTATATCGTCAGCATAACTTATATGCTTATAGCATAACATTACCTTCCTACCCACTGTCAGCACAACATAACGCCGACACTGTCAGCACAACGTACCGCCGACACTGTCGGCACAACGTAACGCAACACTGTCGGCACAACGCAACGCCGACTGTGTCGGAATAACTTAACGCCGACACTCAGCACATTATCTGCACACTGTCGGCACAACATTATGCCTACACTGTCGGCACAACATAACGCCGACACTGTCGGCACAGTGTCGGCACTGCGATTACACCCCACTCAACAGTATTGTGAACGCCCATTTCAATTCAGTACTGTTGGAGAAGTAAACAAGATATCATTCATTCACATTTCATGCAATCGCATTACGATTTGTAGAAAATTGGGATGGGTGTGGTGGAGCGTGTATCTGAATTACGTCAATTTCGACACTATAATTACGGGATATATTATATAGTGTGAACTGTACATAAGGTATATCCCGAACATTATACAAAACAAGGGAACTAATGTACGCTCACGGAAACTGAAACGGAATCATAGGCCAACACAACTACACAAGTCGAGCAGCGTTGACGCATCCCAACTTTTGCCCCACTTTGGGGAGGTGCACTTGCTCCCTTTTAAATCCTACCTAAATAGTCGGATACAATACATTGACATTGGTACTGCTACTTCAACCCCACAGGTACAGAAGTTGATCATGGAATGCCACAAGGTGCAACGTTGGCTGTATTGGTATTTGGTTTAGCAACTAATGACTTCGACCAAATATTCTCATCACCTGTACACTAAGGATATATCTCGAACAGGCGGTGGTCCCTGAATCTTCCCTGTAGTTAACTCCCACCTCTGACAATTCCATCCTGCCCCCTAAATTTGCCGACGATATTGGTCTTCTCACTGCAAATAGTTGTGTTCAGGCAATATCGTCAAAACTCTCTTTGCAACCATGGAAAAAGTATCAGACTAGACTGGTGCATTGACAACAGACTGAGTATTAACTTTGAGAAAACTGAATGTATTTTATTTGGAACTCATCAGAGATTAGTAGCTGCACCGTATTCCTTAGAGGTGAATTGCTGGAGAATTGAAGGAGAATTCCTGCAATGGAAACCGCATATCTACAAAGAAAGCAGTAACCTATCTAGGACCCACTTTAAACGAATCCCTCACTCGCATGGAAATGGTACATAGTGTACTAAAAAATGGTAACTCACGTCTACGCTTTCTTCATCGACATGGCTCCATCCTCGACCGCTCCCTTAGGCGACTACTGTAACTCCCTCATCCAGCCACACATTGACTATGCTGCATCCAATTTGTTTTTCACCATCACAAACAAACTTTGAATTACAGTTGAAGCCCTTCAAAAAAATGTATCCGTTTCTGCCTTGGTCTTCTGCCGTATCCATATGATGCTACCCACTAAACATATGCAATAAACTGGCTTCCTCTCCGAGAGCGAATCCAATCGGTTATCCTATCCCTCATGTTTAGAGTCAGAAACGGCCTCTCTCCAGAGTATATGAATGATATGGTCTCTTTCAATGAAGGTTAAAGTGGTCTTCGCCATTCTCAAGATATGGCGCGGATTCCTTACAGGAGAACAACTTATGGTCAAACTTCTTTCAGTTACAGAGGACCTAAAACTGTGGAACGCACTCCCTAAAGTTTTAACCGAATGCTCTTCATTATTGACCTACAAACACAAACTAAAGGACTACTTATTGACTAAGATTGCAGATGACGTTTTTTTATATTTTTAATTTTCATCCGATTTGCGCTGGTTGCAGTACATACATGCCTTCTTTCACTTACAATTCCTTCTGATATTATTAGTATTTAAATTTAATTTTTTCTACATTAATCTACAGTATTTTACCCACCTAATTGAATTTTTCTCTTAGCCGACTAATTTACTTCTTTTTTTATTTAATTTAATTTATTTTTATATTTCACAACAAATCTGTTCAGTTTACAGTCCGGACCTTTTATTTCAATTTTATCTAATTCTAAATTGACCCTTCTATCAGTCTATAGCTTTATTTTAATAATATTGAATTAAAAGTTATAATGAATTTACTCCACATTTTATTATGGACCCGCATGGAAACCTCATGAGGCCATCCACACGTCATTACTTGCGATATTTTGCACAGTCAGACAGCATGCTACGTTAATTAAATTTTGCTATTGTGATGTTAGTGACATTTTATTTAAGTGATATCAATGTGATTTACAGTACCATAATTATATTTTATTTATGTGAAGTTGAGACCTGTTGTTTTAAAACTACAGTACAGTAGGCCTACTGTATTATTGTGCCACATTACTTACCTCTCATTCAAAGGAATCCACAAGTTTTCCGGAAATTGTGTCACATGTGTATGTACTGTATAGTGCAATTTCGAAACAGTTTGTGTTGTTGACGTAAAAAAATCAAATCAAATCAAATCAAATCAAATACTCATTTAGCTACCTTTTAACCTGATACGAAAAGTGCCCGGCAGCCCGGCCCCCATGCGGGGATCAAACGCACGACCTCTGTTCGCGCTTTTAGACCTTTGGCAGTTTAACCCGCCAAATTAAGATGTCTTCTAGATATTAAATCGCTTTTTAGCTTATGACAAGTATTTGATTCACTACACTAGTCGAAACCAATCCGTGCGCGACCATTCACCCGCTGGATATTCCCGGGAGATTGGGTTCGACGGTTTAATTTTATTGCTATGTAAGCCTAATGTATTATTCGACTGACAGTATTATATAATCTCTGACAATATTATTCACCTTCGGGAATATTAACAGTTCCTTTAGGACGTGGCGCTTTATTTATATAAACAGAGTTAAGACTTAAACTACTCACAACGATATGGCTTAATTATAATTCACATATATGGCGCATTCTTTAGGAATTGCTTCTTTAACAGACTCACTCATACGCAATGCTGCACAATACTGCACACTAATCTGCCAATCTTCACTGATTTTAATCACATATAAAAGGAACACAGACTGACTCATGTAGGGTCTATCAAATAACATTAGATTCACTTCAAACCACTTTAACATAAGTCACAA
>JAUCBJ010008103.1:0-28606 GCA_032718475.1 Nemertoderma westbladi
CCTAACCGTACTTAATCGGACAAGTGCTCTACACACACTGCAATTCGTTCGGACTTAACAGCAATCAGACAACAGCTCAGCCTACAAATTGTCTGTACAATCTGATCAGGCTTACACGCCTTCTGTTCAATACTGGCCTACAAATAAATAAAACTTGACAGAAATAAGTAAAAATCTCAATAAAAAACCAGGGCGGGCCCTCCCTGATTAATTATTAAGGCCTACCGGTATATAACTATCAAAATCGACTAATACTGCTGTAGGTACCGGTCCGGATGATCAGGCAGTCAGGCCTACTGGTTACCGGTCGACCGGTACTTTCGACTTTATTGCTTACTGCAATAAAGAAGCTATATCCTTTAATGTTCGCGCTTTCAGACCTTTGGCAGTTTAACCCACCAAATTAAGATGTCTTCTAGATATTAAATCTGCTTTTAGTCTATGACAAGTATTTGATTCACTACACTAGTCGAAACCAATCCGTGCGCGACCATTCACCCGCTGGATATTCCCGGGAGATTGGGTTCGACGGTTTAATTTTTATTGCTATGTAAGCCTAATGTATTATTCGACTGACAGTATTATATAATCTCTGACAATATTATTCACCTTCGGTAATATTAACAGTTCCTTTAGGACGTGGCGCTTTATCTATATAAACAGAGTTATGACTTAAACTACTCGCAACGATATGGCTTAATTATAATTCACATATATGGCGCATTCTTTAGGAATTGCTTCTTTAACAGACTCACTCATACACAATGCTGCACAATACTGCACACTAATCTGCCAATCTTCACTGATTTTAGTCACATATAAAAGGAACACAGACTGAATCATGTAGGGTCTATCAAATAACATTAGATTCACTTCAAACCACTTTAACATAAGTCACAATCGTTTATTTGTAACCCTTCTCTCTTACCTTCGGTATATCAAGAATATTGGGTTTAGGGGTTGTTTATCGTTATTCCAAATATAATTATTCATCAACCATATTATGAAGAACTGACGGTAAATAGCAGTATAAAACAACAATGAAAACACTGATTGTTATGAGTTTGCAATGTTTCAGCAGTCAGCATGTATGATCAGTCAGCAGTCATCAGGTATGTAGTCCGCAGTTAAAGGATATGCCCTTTATAATTAAACCTACTAGTGTACGACTAAAAGCAGTACAGCACAAAATACTTCCAAGCCGTTCTTTCTTTGGCTCAAGACTGAATGTAAACACTGCACATAGGCATTGCGTCATTTCTCGGAAATTTTCTGTACAAGGAGCCACAAAAACGCTCTCATTGGCTGACTGAACTGAGAGACGCCGTAGAACAAAGGAAATCAACACGTATGAATGTCAGCTGTTAACCGTAGTCATAGTAACTACTGTTCAAGAGTAGCTATCACCCCTTTGCGTCACGAATTGCCATAGAATCACAAAATATGCCTTTCACAGTACACATACGGAGGAAATAGGTCTTAGATCCTCTAAAAACACCGATACAGCAATAATACGGTCTCTTACACTTATTAAATCAACTACAGAGTATTTTAATGTAAAAGATAATAAAAATAACGGGGCAATTCAGCAAAGGCTTTTACATATATTTTTCCCCTTTTCCACATACTGTATGACTTTAATCTCAATTTAGTTGTAAATATTGGTAAGAAGGCTGACAATAAAGAAAAATAATATCTTGTTTCTATCAATCAAACTACAAAGTCTTTCTTCGTTTCATAAACAGCCATTCTTCCTCTAGATTTCAGAGTATTTCGGATCATACCATCCCTTTTCACTTCACCAATTACTCTACGGGATACTTCGGTGACAATCTTCACTGTTCTTTCCACTTCTTGTGTGTGACAGGGTCATCAATACTCTCAGAACACAACATATCCTGTATTGTAGTCTGGGTTAATGAAGTTATAATTGGAGGTTCATGTTTCGCTTTACTCCAATCAATAAGTTCGTTCAATTCTTGGGCTTCTAAGTTTATTGTTGGCACTCTAAACAATCGTATTGAATCCTTTGAAGTTGAGGAGGATAGAGCTCGATACTTTAATATTTTATGAAGAGCTAGTTTCCGAATATTTATATCAGGGTCATGCATCATAGCCAATAGAACATTCTCCTCGTGTCCATAGAATGCATTATGTTGTAACACCTTTGTCGTGATATCCCTTAAATCAGGACGCAAATAACTCGTAAGTTTGACCAACTTCAACAAGGCAACTGACTTCACACGACTTCACACGACTTCACACTACTTCACACTAACCATTGTATGCAGCCGGATTTACCTTCACGTAAAACCATGCTGGTACACTTTTAAAATGTATTCAGCAAGAATTATCAGCTGCTCTGATGGTGAAGCTGGAGATACATATAGACGCAAAATTCTACAAGCCAGAATTAGCCAACGGGAATGGTTTAAGGGACCAGGACAACGGTTGGCAAGGGTTTTCGAACAAAATCCCTGTTTAACAGCTGCACAAAATTCATACAAGTAGTTTTGATCTGTGCTTAGATCCTTAACAACCTCCTTAGAGAGTTCTGTGAGTTCTGGTTAATTAATGTCTCTGTAGTTATCCATTACAGGTAACTTCGCAGGATCAGTAAATGACAGGGCCTTACCTAAAGTAGCATTGAACGATCTAGGGACACTTGTTACTCCATCTAGGGAAACAAACAAATGGCGCAATGGCAGTTCATTTATGTGGAGGGAACAAATGAGCCATTGAACAGGGTGTTTAATATAACATTCTAGAAAGTTAATTATGCCCCCAGCCCATCCTGAGTTGACATTTGTGCCATCACAACCAACTGCACAGCTTCAATTGAAATACTTTTCCCACCCAAATTATCTGTAATAGCTGTGATAATTGATCTAGCATCCTTATTCGCCTGCGAAACATGACCATTATACATCCGAACCTGGCTCAGAAACTAATGAGTACTGATCTTCTTTTATTACAGTTTGATGAAATGAGCTATCTTTCTTTACTTGAGTCAAAGTGTCATCACAGCGGCCATCAAAGTTCAATCCCATAATGTTATATTCAGCAGATTCAATTTCGTAGGTCCGTAACTTTTCTCATTCACGTCGAAGCTTACTGCGATCAATTATACTAGTTGTATCTTTTGGATTTATGAGGCCAAGATCTTCTAACACAGCACTTGCTATGGCTGCTCCTGGGCGGTCAGGTATGCCATATCTCTCACATTATTGACTTAGAGATGGGAATGAAATGCGCATTTGCTTATTTGAAGGGCGAATGTCATAAGAAGTTTAAGGTATGGGCTCTTGATCAAGCTCTTCATCTGAGGAGTCATTTAAAATAGCAACAGACATATCCGATTGGACATTGCGAATTGGATTTGCCAGTTTGGTTACTCTAGCAAGATTCTTTTCCAAAGCTGCTGATTTATTGATGTCTACAGCAGAGATTTGCATCAAACGATTGGAACGTTGGTCTATCAGGAAGCTTCTTTCAAGAATAGGAACCTTGGGGACTTTGGGACATTCACAAATAGAATAATCAAGACATTCGCAGGCAGCTATCAAAAAGATTACTGTCTGAAATCTGTCTGAATTCACCTATGTTTGAAATATTAGCCGGGGAATCTACACGTTTGGTGTTCTTAGTAATTGATTCATATTTTTTAAAATATGATAGCAGAATAGCAATAACACGTTGGTGTGACAGGTGTGGAATAGAGGCTCGATTCCAAATTGATTCAATATCATTTGCGACAGCAGAGAATACCTGCGCAACAGGGGCGGTCTTAGGAAAAAGTATTTGCGTGTTGGTAAACACGACAAACGGAGTTTAGTAGGTTCTCCAATCACGGGGCAAACGGTTTCAGTACGCAAGGTTGGTTTAGCCCTTTTAACAGCATTAGTCATTAAAATTTGATATACAAATTAGGACAACATGGTGAGACAGTTATGACTGACATTAAGGCTCTACTTAACCTGACAGAAGCCACTGGAAAAGTGTGAACCAATTAGAAATAAAATAATCAGCAATAACAAGTACAATAAATACGCCATACAGTAAAACAACAGCTAGACTCTAATAGACACATCCAACAGTAGCAAAGTGAATGTAAAGTTAACCAATTTGAGAGCAGTAAGCCTAACTAGGCCTAGTAATTTTTGACACTACTGTACTACACTGTCCAAAAGTAGTATCCTATAAAGTAAGTGGATATTAAGTGAAAGAATATGCAATGCAACAATCAGATTGTTAAGTACACACTACTGCAGTATACACTAGTAGGCCTAACTATTCATTTAGACACTATAATAGTGTTTTGTTATTATCTGATAACATATTTGGAATCAGCACAAAATGTCGACTTATAAATCATAGTTTTATCTATGGTGAGTGAAAAAAATTGTATTAAATTTAATATTGATAAATGGTTATTTTTGGAAAAATTCTAGAACATTAAGTGCGGTGAGGCCAAGCAAGGGGTGACTCAAATTTTTTTTTTTATTTTGAATGTTTTTATGCCCAATGGCGTCTTTCCAAAACTAGGGAGTATAGATATTCCAAAATTTTGTATTTTGTACGCGTCGCCGCGTCCCGTGGGCTGCTGAGGTGCTACTGCATATACTAGGCCGAAGGCCGTTGAAAATGACTGAGTTCTGAATAACTAACTAAGTGTTAATAATGACAGTATTGATAATAGCACAGTTAAACTAATAATAGCATGCAATACAACGGTTAGTGACGACGGTCAAAATTATTCCGGTCTCACAACTGCAAGGAAACCAACTAAACTAATAATCAACAATCGCAACGGTTATATCATTGACACATATTACATTAGCCCTACACTACAGGGTGGCCTTAATATCCAATAGATGCGCTTTATTCACCCTCAATGTGCTTTCCCGCCCACTATTGGCTTAACCTGATTAATTGTCACCTCGCCACTCCCTGTTGCCCTTGCCCCTTGTGTGCTAGCCTTACTAGCTGGTTTGTCCCTCTGAGGTGGTTTGACCTCTCACCTCTCTCTGTGGCTTACGGCGTATGTCCCCCCCCCCCCCCCCCCCCCCCAGTTGGTTATGAGGTGAGATTATTGTTGGTAATCTCACCTCACCAACTATATTGTTAAAATGCCACTAATCCCATTTTCAGTGGGTAATAAACGGAATTGAATCCGCTTACAAACTTAACGCTTAAACGCTTAATACGCTTAAAATGTCAGTGCCAAAGTATGTAAAAAACTGAAAAACAACAAGTCCTGGACGTTACATGCAATCAGTGATCAGCTGACGGCAGCCAGCTGATCGGTAGGTTTCACCCCAAAACTGAAGGCATTCTCAGGAGGCCAAGCCGGGAAATGTCGAGAGAGATTCCAAAGGGGGACGGAACAGGTAATGAAATGAAGAGTTTGCTGAATGATTGGCGTGAATTGTTTTAACATTTCACTGTAATCGCTAGACAGCCATTGCGGCCAGTCTTGCAAAAGCTTGAAATATATTACATCCAAACACGCAAGCAGGTTATCAACAAGCAGAAACGTGATTGGCGCAAGTTTACGGTGCTGCTTCCCAGTGGTTAGTTACAGTACAGACATCTCTTCATTTCATTACCTGTTCCGTTCCCCTTTGGGAATCTCTCTCTACATTTCCTGGCTTGGCCTCCTGAGAATGCCTTCAGTAGCCTGGGGGGCGAAACCTACCGATCATCTGGCTGCAGTCAGCTGATCACTGATTGCATGCAACGTCTAGGTCTTGTTGCTTTTTATAAATTTTTACATACTTTGGCACTGACATACCTACCGGTAAGGTCTTTACTTAACGTGCTTGATTAATAAATAAAATACAATTAATTCTTTAATATTGGATTTTCAAGCTTCTACTTCAATTTCCATTTAGGTAGACCTATTGAAATTACTATTTCTATGTATAATGAAAGGTCGATTATCTACAAATATTTTTTTTATGAAATTGTCAACTTCAAAACCCGACTAGTTCTACTAATTTGAGCAATTAGTTGAAACTTTATGTGGGTGTCTACATAGCCACCCTGCTCCTGCATAAATAAAAGTATCAGACAACTTGTTAATAAAATTTAACACTATTTATAACAAACCTAAAAAATTAGCCGAAATTTGCAGCGCCACCTAGCAGTGCAAAATTATATTAACAACATTTCGCCTGATAGTTATGTTGCGCCATCTTTGCTCTATCATATAAAAAAACTTTCATGTGATTAGATTCAAAACTGTAAAAGCCTTAGGGTTTTAAGCGCAACCAAGTTTTTTTATTGTTAAATTAGTTAAAAATTAAATAGCGAAAGATAAAAATTTTTACTGACCAATCATGTAGAATATCATCTTAGGAACCTATCTTTATTATTTTAGCCAAAACCAAACAATTTTGAAACGCTGAGAGTGATAAATCGATGAGTTATCCGAAAATGGACCCCCCCCCCCCCCCCCCCCCCCCTAATTAAATTATTAGCAGTTGTAATTACACAAATACACTGATATTGAATTTAAACAGAGTTTAAAGAATTCAAATAAATTAAATTATGATTGAATGAATGAAAACTTTTATCCACTCATGAGCAGTCCATGTCTGCCGTCTGGCCACTGTGGTAACTAGCAGTACACATAAGTAAACTCAAAAATAATCCAGCCAGTGCAGAAACACCATAAACACATAGGATATAGGCGAGAGAAAAAACATAAATTCTTTCATTACAGAAGTTTGTAGATTCTCGGACCGCATCGTGATGGACAGTATTGTAAATACCGAAAACCAAAAAGTTTCCGTAGATAAAAAACACGAATAGTACCAAACTCATAAGTAGATCACAGATTTGTGCTGATCTGGCCATTAGTAGATCGTCTTCTGTAGAGGAGAATATCTCTCCTTTAGCGATTTGTCTAAGTTTCCCACTCTGTCTCAGAAAGATGATGCATTTGAACATAAGTAGGATTCCCATGACTATGTTATAAGTGGCGAGCATCGGTTCCGCGGGGCATCGTTTAGTAGATGATGCGCCGATGGTTACCATGGCAACCGGGACTATTATAAACAGAGCTAATAATGCCATGAAACCTCCTGCAACAAATAAATTAATTAGATATTAAAGTATAATTAGAACAAATTTGGGTTACAGAAACTTCAACGCAAATTCAAACTAAGGCAATTTTGTGTTTGATGAACCATAATGATGTGGAGCGTTGGTCTTAATGACCTGTTTGAATATTTTTCATTTTTTCCATATGGAAGAGCAATATATTTTCCGGTTTAAACCACTGGTTTAAACTTCTTGTATATAATGTCCAAAATTCACTGAGAAATTCATTTTCGTAGAAAAAAACAGTGAAGAAAAAAAAATGAGAGTACATTTCGCATATTAACAAGGCGAATGTCAGATCACATGAGTTTGAGAGACAAATTAAAGATGAAACTAATTTAGTTTTCTTGTACGGTTTGATTTGGTTGATGAAAAAAAATTACAAGAAACCGTATTTTGTAATTTCACTGAATTACTTGCTTTTATCTATTTGATAATTTAAATTCTAATTTTTGTTGGCAAAACCTTCTCTCACAGTAGTTGTAGACATAAAATCAATCCATCACTATGCCTACAGTGTAGTAAGATAAGCCGCTAATTCAATCGGAGCCTTGGGGGACACAGATTGCATCTCGTAAACGCATTACATCCATCGAACTAATTTAATAACTCTTGAGGGATGGGGATGTGATAAAATTGAATAATGGAAGGAATCCCAATACATCACCATACAAGTCAATGACCGCCTTATTAACGAATCAATACACAAGCATTACGGCCGCGGAATTCCAATGTATTTCCTTATCTTCCATAATAGTACAAATTAAATACTGAATATAATATATAATATATTAAAACCGTTTGAGTACTAACACTTAAAAAAGGCGGCGCACTGACGCTTGTAACATTCTAAATATTAAATGATCACTATGGCGGCAGAGTCCCGCCTTTACATAATTATAAGTTAACACCCAAGGCGGCTGAGTGTCGCCTTTACTTATTTTACCCTGACCCCCATCATGGTGTGCCCTAACCAACTAAAATCTCTTATAACTTAGTTATAACTTCTGGAACGGGAAAATTGAGTTTATATTCGTGTTGGAATGTGAATGGGATATACTAATCAGCTTTCCAAATGTCTGTTTTGGTATGGATGAGGGGTTGGGTGCAATCATACGGATGAGGGGTTTGGTGCAATCATACGGATGAGGGGTTGCACGCGTCCAACCTTCGCCCGCGTCCAATCTTCGCCCGCGTCCAACCTTCGCCCGCGTCCAACCTTCGCCCGCCTCCAACCTTCGCCCGCGCCCAACCTTCGCCCGCGTCCAACCTACGCCCGCGTCCAACCTTCGCCCGCGTCCAACCTTCGCCCGCGTCCAACCTTCGCCCGTGTCCAACCTTCGCCCGCGTCCAACCTTCGCCCGCGTCCAACCTTCGCCCGCGTCCAACCTTCGCACGCAATGCATTCTTCGCCCGCGACCAACCTTCGCCCATTAAGATTTGTGTTAGTAACCATTTTAGTTACCAATTGAGGGAAAGGAGCAGGTAATAGAGGCGGCTTTTTCTTAACCAAAACAATTATTGTTTAGTGGGCGAAGGTTGCTCGCGGGCGAAGATTGCCTTCGGGCGAAGGTTTCCGCCGAGCGATAGTTGCTCATTTTGAGGGCGAAGATTGGACGCGGGCGAAGTTTGCTGCGTACCGCATGAGGGGGTGGGGGGCATTTTTTAATGACTTTACACATAATTAAAGCTTTAATTAAAATTATCACACTTTTTCATGAATTGTTTGCTTTTTTTTTTCTGATATGATAAGTAATACACACAACAACAATAATGTATAAAGGGACACTATTTACAATATATATCATACGAGTAAATAATATATACATATATAAACATGATATAACCTACACCACCTATCGGACTAAAATATATAATATATAAATAAAGTATTTAGCAACACGAAGTACAAAATACGCTACAGGCCACAAGTGTAACCCAACATGCTATATTAATCGTATCACACTTAATTCACATAGTGATCTATTATATCACCCTTTAACTCTACCTCTACTACTACTACTACTACAACGATCGGCATGCTGCATTGCAGCTGCATTATATATATATTACATATATATTAAGAATAGCCGGCTTGCCGACAAAATTGCACCGCCACAACTCCCTATCACCCATGACATTTGCTAGATCATCCGCATCTTCAAGGCCAGTGTCCTTTAAGATGCGTCTCAAAAACGTCATGGGCTGTCCACCATGCTTATTCACTCCATGAGGCTGTCAAAGTACAAGATTATGCACTGGCTGGTCCTCACGGCGAAAGCAATGTCCTGCAAAGCGGAGGCGATTTTGTTCTAGTGTCAAGCTTGGGGGAACCAATGAGACACCTCCAATGTTATATAGTGTCTGGTTGGAGATGTGTGTATTGTACTTGACACAATGAACCCGGTGTAGCATTCTTGTGAATATGCCATCCAGAGATTTGGTATCCTCTGCAGTTAGAGCCCAGCATGGACTCCCATCGAGGAGTACTGGAACTACTGCCGCTCTAAATATTCGAACCTTAAGGTTCATTTTTACTCTATGAGACTTCCCAATCCTGGACAGATTATTGAACGTTGCCCATGTCTTCCCCTTAGGTATCCGAAGGTCTTCACCTGACATTATGATCCATGATCCCAACTTAAACGCACCGAGGGAAATGAAGCGCAATCATACAGTAAATCATGCAATTTATCCTAAAATAATTATTTATTCTAGAAAGGTAAAAAAATTATTATATTTCAATTTAAACCGTTAATGTATTAGATGTAGTGGATAGTAAGATTTCGGATTACCTGATGAAACTATTGCGATGTAGACTTTGTAGAAGAAGTCCCTGTGGTTTATCGCGGTATTCTGGGCGTCCCTTATCCCATCCAGACACGACCGGTCCGTTTTCCTGCCGGTGTAAGGTGTCCCAGCAGACGGACCACTGTGCTTACCGATATTCTGTTCGCGGTGGTTATGGTGTCCCATAGGTATTCGGTTATCATTATTCTAGAACATATGAATTGGTAGAGTCCTGTGGAATAATGTTTTTGATATAATCATATCAAGGCGGGGTCAAACCAACTATACTACTAATAATTTACATAAAAACAAAATATCTGCTGTAATTGTACTGAAAATAGCTAATAACAGCTCAATTATATGATTTCAGTACACCATCTCCATTAATACAACAACCGTGTTTAGCAAGTCGGAGCCCCCCCCCCCCCCCCCCCCCCCCCTAATTTTTTCAAATTTAAATAATATGCAACGAAATTTGGTATGATCATATCATAATTCGACAACTTTTCTTACTGCTAGCAGTGCCGGATTCCGGATTTTTCAATTTCTATACAACAAACCGTTAAAAAACGCCTTTGGCAATATTTTACCATCTCCGTTTCCGTGGGCTTTATTTATAGTCTTTGGAATGAAATATGGTTATCATTAGAACCGCCTTCATCTGCAGATTCTGAATCTGAAAACCGTTTTATATTTCACCAAAAATTGCCAAAGATATTAGCAAAATACTTAGGTGTAAATTTTTCTCCTATTCTAGAATATTAATTATTAGTTAGCTTTAAAAACTTTTCATCTTGTTTTTTCATTACGCGTAATTAATATTCTAGAATTGAGTAAAAAAAACATTAGATGAAAATATCTTTGGCAATTTTCGGTGAAATTTGAAACGGTTTTTTCAGATTCGGAATTTGCAGATGAAGGCGGTTCTAATGATACCTAGATTACATTCGAAAGATGAAAAATAAAGCCAACAGAGATAGTTAAATAATAATAGACGTTTTTAACGGCTTGTTTTATCGAAATAGCTCAGAAATTAAAAAATCGGGCTCGTCCAGCAATAAGAAAAATTGTCGAACTATCATCATACCAAATTTCGTATAGCATATGATAAATTGAAAACAATTAGGGGAGGGGGTGGGGGTTTACGACTTGCTAAAAAAAATATGGTGTAGTTAACGGTGGGAAAATACAGCAAACACCAAAACTACACATAGTTGGAAAAAAATTGTTTTATAACATTTAGGGAAAGGACCAGGTTACAGTGGCGGTGTTTTCTAACTGAAATAATAAACGTATGTATATTTAACTTGCGGTCAATTTGCGCACTGGGGGGGTCACTTCATCACTTACAGACAGGGAATTGGCGTCACTGAATGTTATAGGCCTACTGGATCTCTGTGATATTAAAATTCGAGTTCTGATAGCATCCATTTATGTCTTGTTGGTGATCAACTCAACGTTACGTATACACTAATACCTACAGGTACCGATATTTCCATACAGGCCTATACATCTGAATGTTGAACTCAAGTTGTGGCCTAACCCCAGCCGGGGTTGTGGCCCCAAAGAACGGTTTAGTCCACGGTTTTTTCCCGGATTTTTTCCTAAGGTCAAATGTATTAACCCTATCCATACCGGGGTACTTTAGACGCTCAAACTACCGGGGGGGGGGGGGGGGGGGGGGGACTTTTGGGGACGTAAAGTTTGGAAGCATATAACTTTGTGTGGTGTGATGATATTACTTTAAAGTAAAAAGTTTTAGATACAAAATTTATTCCTCTATCCAAATATGCCACACACTAATGCTCAAATATAATATTTATATACTATAATTATGTTTAAATTGATTTTAAATTGATATTAAATTGATTGAATTTTAAATTTCCCTCCTACAATAGTTCAGCAATAATATGACAGTTTCAGAGACAGGTCAGTTTACGACTCATTTTCATGGTCATAAATAATAATATGAAAATTAATTTTTGTTTTAAGATAAAGAATAATACATTTTAGGAAAAGTAACGGAATTTCACTTGCAATAAATGTGGTTTGGCTTTGAACCAAGCAATCAAATGAAGTGCGTCTCCAAAAGTCCCCCCCCCCCCCCCCCCCCCCGGTATGGATAGGGTTAAATACCTAGTCTAATATTAATTGGAAATTACAGGACAATAAATCGATAGAATTGCCTGTAAGCATCTATAGAGCTTTTAGCTAAGTACAGTATGTAGTATACAGTTAGTACTGTAGTATGTACAGTAGTTACAATATGTAGTATACAGTTAGTACTGTAGTATGTACAGTAGTTACAGTATGTAGTATACAGTTAGTACTGTAGTATGTACAGTAGTTACAGTATGTAGTCTACAGTTAGTACTGTAGTATGTACAGTAGTTACAGTATGTAGTATACAGTTAGTACTGTAGTATGTACAGTAGTTACAGTATGTAGTCTACAGTTAGTACTGTAGTATGTACAGTAGTTACAATATGTATTATACAGTTAGTACTGTAGTATGTACAGTAGTTACAATATGTAGTATACAGTTAGTACTGTAGTATGTACAGTAGTTACAATATGTATTATACAGTTAGTACTGTAGTATGTACAGTAGTTACAGTATGTAGTCTACAGTTAGTACTGTAGTATGTACAGTAGTTACAGTATGTAGTCTACAGTTAGTACTGTAGTATGTACAGTAGTTACAATATGTATTATACAGTTAGTACTGTAGTATGTACAGTAGTTACAATATGTAGTATACAGTTAGTACTGTAGTATGTACAGTAGTTACAGTATGTAGTCTACAGTTAGTACTGTAGTATGTACAGTAGTTACAGTATGTAGTCTACAGTTAGTACTGTAGTATGTACAGTAGTTACAGTATGTAGTATACAGTTAGTACTGTAGTATGTACAGTAGTTACAATATGTAGTATACAGTTAGTACTGTAGTATGTACAGTAGTTACAATATGTATTATACAGTTAGTACTGTAGTATGTACAGTAGTTACAATATGTAGTATACAGTTAGTACTGTAGTATGTACAGTAGTTACAGTATGTAGTATACAGTTAGTACTGTAGTATGTACAGTAGTTACAGTATGTAGTCTACAGTTAGTACTGTAGTATGTACAGTAGTTACAGTATGTAGTATACAGTTAGTACTGTAGTATGTACAGTAGTTACAGTATGTAGTCTACAGTTAGTACTGTAGTATGTACAGTAGTTACAGTATGTAGTATACAGTTAGTACTGTAGTATGTACAGTAGTTACAATATGTATTATACAGTTAGTACTGTAGTATGTACAGTAGTTACAGTATGTAGTCTACAGTTAGTACTGTAGTATGTACAGTAGTTACAGTATGTAGTATACAGTTAGTACTGTAGTATGTACAGTAGTTACAATATGTATTATACAGTTAGTACTGTAGTATGTACAGTAGTTACAGTATGTAGTCTACAGTTAGTACTGTAGTATGTACAGTAGTTACAGTATGTAGTATACAGTTAGTACTGTAGTATGTACAGTAGTTACAGTATGTAGTCTACAGTTAGTACTGTAGTATGTACAGTAGTTACAATATGTATTATACAGTTAGTACTGTAGTATGTACAGTAGTTACAATATGTAGTATACAGTTAGTACTGTAGTATGTACAGTAGTTACAATATGTATTATACAGTTAGTACTGTAGTATGTACAGTAGTTACAGTATGTAGTATACAGTTAGTACTGTAGTATGTACAGTAGTTACAGTATGTAGTATACAGTTAGTACTGTAGTATGTACAGTAGTTACAGTATGTAGTATACAGTTAGTACTGTAGTATGTACTTCTAAATTACAGTAACTATAAGTCTATAATATAATAAAAATACAAACCATTTTTTTTTTATGAACTTATAAATTCCTTTGAGATTTAAAACATGAAAGGGAAAATATATCACAATTCAACCTTTGTAACATCTTGCAAATTGGGTCGTGTTGAAAGAATAAATAAAATAGCTAGCAGGCAGTGTCTGGGTGCTTTGCATGGTGTTGTGTTTACTATAATAGATGCTTCATCATACTGGCATTATAATACAGCCAATAGAAGCCCTTTGTCTCTTTGGCTAAACCAATAGGATTAACGATAATGTAGTTTAATGGGAGCTCTTCTGTGAGATTTAAGATTAGTTTTGTAATTAAAACTAGCTTTTGTTTGATTGTGAATTCGTATCATGTTTCCTTGCGGCTGAGCTACTGGCTGTTAGTGGCACCGGTGTACATGTACACAGCCTATGCGGATCAAATGACAAGTTCAATAAGATCATATATCGGTTGGTTTTACTAGGGAGAAAGAAATGGAATCGCATATATTAATGATTTCCTGTTAGCTTAGCTTCAAAAGCGCCCATATAATTGGGTAGATGGCGGTTATTTCCTGCGCAAATAATAATGATAAAGGTTAATTATAGCTGGTTTCGTATTCCTAATCATCAGTTGAAAAAATATTCTATCTTTGGAAAATTTCGCAGAAAGCTTTACAATGTGTGCATGGTAGGTACACTAGTGCCATGCCCACTTGTAGTAGTACATGGTACTGGTACATGGTACTGGTACATGGTACTTACTTTACAAGCCTCATTTATTCACACAATAATAAAAAACCTTCAGAAATACAAACACAATTCAGAAATACAAACACAATTATAGGCACTATAACAAACAATTATTAAAAACAGTAATTACAGAAACGCAGGAAGTTTAAAAACTTAAAGAACAACTTAAACTGCACCACCACCAAACAGCCTGTAACCTATCTAAACATGCCTGCGCCTGGCTCTCTGGCTCTGAGTCGGCGTTCGCTAACACGATGGACGTCTCAGTGACATCTGCTGCCCGTACCGGTCTCTTGGCGGCAGACTGGAACCCCCGCAGACACATTAGGGATGACCTGAGGAGAGCGAAGCTAATTCGTCGCCGCACCCACGAGATGCACTCCGGGTATGGGGTCTGCCGCTTCTCTGCCAGTTTTAACGCGAGGCGCTTGATGAACTGGCGACACAGCGGCGCCATTCCTCCGAAAGTCGAGAAGATGAGAGGAGTGAAAGTGGCGTGTTCCACCTCCCGGATCCTCTCCTCGTACTTCCGGATCTTCCGCGCCTCGTGGTGGAGATGGGTGGTGTCCAGCGACATTGCCGCATTGGTTGCCGCCAGCGGGTTGAAAACCGACACATCAATAAACATCTCAGTACCAGTACATGGTACTGGTACATGGTACTGCTAAATGGTACTGACAGACTGATACATGGTACTGTACTGGTACATGGTACATGGAACTGGTACATGGTACTGGTAAAAGGTACTGGTACATGGTACTGGTACATGGTACTTGTACATGGTACTGGTACATGGTACTGGTACATGGTACTGGTACATGGTACATGGTACTGGTACATGGTACTGGTACTGATACATGGAACTGGTACATGGTACGGTA
This sequence comes from Nemertoderma westbladi, assembly GCA_032718475.1. Lineage (NCBI taxonomy): Eukaryota > Metazoa > Xenacoelomorpha > Nemertodermatida > Nemertodermatidae > Nemertoderma > Nemertoderma westbladi. The sequence goes on from JAUCBJ010008103.1 coordinate 15,384, forward strand.
CATGGTACATTGTACTGGTACATGGTAAGACTGGTAAAAGGTACTGGTACATCGTGGTTGTACTGTACATGATACTGGTACAGGTACATACACAAGGCCTTACTCTCACCTAGAAGCATGACACTTGAACAGAACCGTCCCCGCTTGCAGGACATTGTTCGCGCTTTTAGACCTTTAGCAGTTTAACCTGCCAAATTTAGGTGTCTTCCAGGTTATAAATCGACTTTAGCCTATAACAAGTATTTGATACACATAAAGTTACATTAGCCGAAGCCAGCCTATGCGCGATCATTCACCCACGGTTAAGGGAGACTGGACTTGGATGCTCTGACCTTATTGCGGTGTAGGCCTACTGTATTATTCGATTGATCGTTAATATATAATCTCTGACAAATATTATTCACTTTCGGGAAATATTAACAGTTCCTTTAGGACGTGGCGCTCTAAGTATGTAAACAGAGTTATGACTTACACTAAACACAACGGGATGGCTTATGATTTACGTATAAGTCGCATTCTTTAGGAAATGCTTTGTTATCTATCACACTCATGCACACTACCGCACACTGCTGCACGCTGATCTGCCGACCTTCACTAATTTTAATCATATATAAGGAGAACAGCAACTGACACATGTAGGGTCTATGAAATAGCATTCAATTCACTCCAAAACCACTATAATGTAAGTCGCAATTGCTATATGTAACCGGTCTCTCTAACCTTCAGTATATCAAGAAGATTGGGGTTTTCTGATTATTTATCGATATTCTCCAAATATAACAATATTCCATCAAATGATAACACTTAATAACCGACAGTAAATAGCAGTAAAATAATGCGGTGTTTGTATGTGATCAGGTTTGTATGAGATATGACAGGCTGATTTGCCAGTTTGATAACAGTTATACGTTTCTATGATCAAAGCCGTTCTAATGTTTGGCTAAAGTCTGAAACACATAATAATTGCACAGCCGATCTTCTGGGCTCAGGAAAAAAGGTAAACAAAGACCATAATGCATTGCGCGATTTCCCAGAGGCCTCTGTGCAAGTAAAATGAAAATCGTTCTGATTGGTCGAGTGAGTGAGCCTGAACAAAGAAAGCCAAAAGCTACACGTTGACATATCAGCTGATAGATGTCGTAATCTGAACTACACTGTATTAAGAGTATTTTATTGCATTGCGGCATAAAATTGCTAGTTATGTCCGCTAAAGTACACATACAGAAGAAATGGCTTTTTATGTCCACTAAAACACCTGTACAGTAAGGAAACAGCTTTTTATGTCCGCTAAAACACCTACAGAGTACTTTGCGGGAAAAATAACCAGCTAAATCCGCAAAAGCCTTTACACCGCTCCCAGAAAATGGGATTTAATTCTATAAAATATAAAAAATCACAGTTTCTAAAATATAAAAATACTCTAAACAGTTAGTGTTTCTTGCACGGACAGCGTTTACGCAGTTTTTTGAGGCTAGCAAGAGTCCTTTTTTCTTTGGGGGGAGCCACTTTACTAGGATGGCTATAACTCCTGGGTGAAGGGTGCAATACAAATGCATCGGAAGGTTTAGGGTTATGGTCGGTGTATCCGCCGGTCAAGGTACCCGGTTGATCAGTATCAACCTCAGTGGAACGAGGTCGAACAACCTTGAGAGCACGTTTTAAGACAGCAGCTCTTACTGGTCCCTGACGGGTCGTTTGCACGAGAGCGGTAGCTGGACCATGTGTAGTGAGAAATTTCCTCGGTTTGATGATTCTTTCCAACTCGCGTTCTCGGGCTCTATCGGAATCGATATGCTTCTCCTCGAGCTGATTTTCCTCCGCTTGTCGTTGAAAACATTTGTCCAAACTCTTGCAGAAAGTAGAGTCGTCCAAGTTCGATATCTTCTTATAGATTTTGGATTTCCTGATCAAACTGAGATAAAGCTAATTCGTTTACCGCTTGGACTTGCTGCTGCAATTTACGTTTCTCTAAACATTGTAGGTTCCTTTTTACCGCTTGGACTTGCTGCTGCAATTTACGTTTCTCTAAACATTGTAGGTTCCTTTTCCGATCTTTTGACGAATAGTGTCCAACGCGTTTCGTACAACTCTCTCCTCCACCTCGGGGACAGGTTGTATCGGGTTAAACCGGGACGATGATACGGTTGAATGGCGATATTAGATGTCCACGTCCTAATCCGACTAGGTAAGATGGGCGAATATTTAGGGAGCCCACAACCGGAGTGCCACCGACTAATTGTTCGGGTAACACTAGATCTTTGAACAGTGAGTACAGTTCGGGAGGATCCGTGATACTATTAGGATCAAGATTCTGAGGTCTCACTAGGGAGTGAGGAGGTCTGACCGAGTATTCCGGAACTCTGATCATAGGTTTATTTAAGAATCGTTTGAGTCGAGCGAGCGTAGGTGATACATCGAACAAGTTTCGCTCGAAACTCCCGTAAATATAACGAGTAAAACTGTGTTTAGAACAACGTCTCCGCGGATGTTTATGTCTTTCCGTTTGTTGGTTGGGTCTTGGGCATTCATCGCAATAATACCAAAGACGCACGTCTTGTAGGGGAAACGCGGGTGATATTTATTCGGTTTTACAATGTTTCTCTCAAGACTTCCAAATATACATTGGAGTTACCGCATTTATCCTGTTCTTTGACGTCTTCTCTTTCGAGTCGATTTCGAATAGAAATTTCGCATTCAATTTTTAGTTTATCGTTCCGACTCCGCTGGGTAGGATATTTAAATAGTACCATTTCCCTTTCGGTGTCAACATAGTCCGTATCGTGTAAATCGATAGGATGGCCAGTAGTTAAGAAGTCCATATACGTACCATTACGATGCGTATAGCGAGCGGTGAATTTTCTATAGTCCAATTCACGCGTAAGTTGCTCCTGGGACATCGGCAGTTCGATATAATGACCATCGTCCTCCGTAGTAGTTGAACTAGCGTCGCCGCGTATCAAGCTATCAACAAACGCTTGTAAAGGTAGAGTATATCGCTCCCTGATACCAAGATCATCTTCTATCAACTCAGTCATAGCTGCTATATGAGTTTATCAATATTATAATGAGTTTATAATTAGGCTAGAGGGCGTCGCTGCCTACCCCTCACGGCCCCCAGACAGCGCAAGATCCTCAGCGCTGATGCACTGCCGCCGCTGTGCTTATCGCCAACATAGTAGCTGCACAACGACAACAACAACCAGCGCGAGTCACCCCACTGTCCGTCCCAAGGGCTAAGATTTACTTCAGGTTCTTACTGCAGAGTTAGGGCTACTTTCACAATTGCGACTCGCTACTGTAAACACACTTTAGTAGTAACATTCACCTATAAACGCACAAATTCCACATAACTGTCACAAACCGCACACATTCGGGCCATTTGTCCGTTAGTCAAGTGCCTTCCAGAATGCCACGTTATTATTGGGTATCCTTGGATACTAGCAGTGTGCTATTTATTCCTTATGCTATTCAATGGGGCAAGCTTTATTGTTCTTTTAACTCACTTCTAATTCTAGCGTGGTTGTTGCCATGGTGACATTATGGAAAGCTAGCAGTAGAATTAGGGTAATTCTCATGCATACAGATCTGGGATGCTATTTAATAGTAATTCTTTAATTGTCAATATTCCTCTTTATACATGATTTTATGAATTTTATCGGCTATTGACTATATATTGGAGATTCTCGCACACTAATATACTTAATAGGGTGAATCTCCGCTCCCATGATCTATTAATTAATGGAATTTTGGGAATGTTATAAATTGTATAAAAATGACAATTTATCAAATTCATTAAAAGATATGAATTTAAATTTATTCCCATAAATTTTATTATTTAATATTAAATAGACACAATTTTATTCCAGAGCATGTCTGGGGACTAGGATCCTGAATTCTAGGAAATTTGTCCTTTTAAGAGTATCGGTAAGTGCTACGATATCTTAATCGACTAGAATTTTAAAGGATCTAAATTTTAACAGATTTTGATTTATAGATTTTCTAGAGTTAACTTGTAAGTATTTACTCTATTGTATTTGTTTGACAGATTTTATAAATATTAATAGTTAATATTTAAGATGAGCACCGGTTTATTCCAGAACATGTCTGGGGACGTTAACCACTGATTCCAGAATTTTGTCTTTTAAGTATATCGGTGGGTGCCGCGATATCTTAATCGACTAGAATTACAGATGGTCAAAGGGTTTAACAGATTTATTTTGCGTTTTACGCTACTGTTAAAGGGACATCACGCTACTATATGTATTATTTAATATACGGTATGAGAGCAATATTGCAAGAAGCAATGTCAGTGAGAAGAGGCAAGTCGTTTCCAAGGTCTACCCAGAGCTTGGTTTAGCCGAGACACGAGGATCTGAATATTGCATTCCTAATACTCTACTTACCAATAATACTTGAATATAGTAGGAGCTTTATTGTACTTTAATAAGTACGGACATTTCATCTTACTGTAGTCACGTATTTATAATGCAATACGGACAGTAAGGAAAGAGAAAAATAATTATTTCTCGCCGTCGCACTAAATATATAATATATAAGTAATTAAGTAATAAACGAGAATATATATATTGCACTAATCTACTAAATAATCGCTAAAATAACATTCTACTAAATAAAATTAAAGAAAACGATTATAATAAAATTACATAATAATACATACATAAGTATAAAATAATAAAAGCAAATATAAAATAATATAGTCACACACCCACTCCAGACACTGTTACGTTGGGGAGTCCCTAGATGTTTGTTGGATTAGGGAGGTGGTCGTGGGAAGAGTATCTTGCCTTCCATAGTTTCCGAAGAGTTCTCTGTCTCTTTCCAGTAAACATATACGACCAACTGGGCGATTGAGCTGCTGCGTCTCGAAGACAATTCCTGGTTTCTTAAAGTTACGCCGCATGACGACGAGTTCTACCGATCGCACCAAACCATCATCCGAGATATGAGTCTCGATGATACGACCTGTCTGCTACCGCTTACGTGGAAGATCTGAATCCACAATAAGGACCATGTCTCCGGGGCTGACGTTTTCTTGCTGCGCAAACCACTTAGTTCGAAGTTGTAGCGTAGGCAGATAATGTTTTTCGAAATGGTCAGCGAAATGACGGGATAACAACTGCATAAGTTGCCAAGTTTGCCGGCAGTATTCGTCTCCGTCCGTGATTTCCGATCGTGGGAGCATGGCTACAGGTTTCTTCAGTAGGAAGTGCGCAGGTGTTAGCGCTTCCAGGGAATCGGGACTCGATGAGACTGGCATAAGCGGTCTCTCGTTGAGATAGGCGGCGATTTCCTCCATTAACGTCCGCAAAAGTTCGTCGGTGAGATACGCGCGGCACGGCACTATAAAGTGAAATGCGGTCTTCACGCTCCTGATTAATCTCTCCCAACTTCCTCCCCACCAAGGGGCGTCGGCGGCATTGAAGGTCCAGCTAGACGCTGTTATCCTTAGCTGATCGTCCACCTGTCTTTGGTTCCAATCTTTGACGTAAGCCTTGATTTCATTGTTGGCACCAATGAAGTTCGTTCCCTTATCAGATCTCATCGTGTTACTAGTTCCAAAGCGAGCGATCTGTCGGCGTAAGCTCAATATGAAGCTATTGGTAGATAAATCGTTCACCATATCGAGATGGATAGCTCTACAAGTCATACAGACAAAGATGACACACCATCTCTTGACTATAGTCCTAGCACGATATACTTCAATAGGGCCAAATAAATCCACACCGGTATTAGTAAAGGGTGGTTCATAGAAGCTTACTCGTTCCCTAGGTAATTCTGCCTCTCGCTGTGTTAAAGGCCTACTGAATGCTTTCCTACAGGGTATGCAGTTCCTAAGAACTTGGTTCAGAGCTCTACGGGGTTTATAAAAATAATAGCGAGTTCGAATTTCGCTAAGAACTCGTTCTCTACCAGCATGATAAAGCTTACTGTGAACATCTACAATCATCTTGATTTGTATTTCAAGATTTCTAATGAGTATGGGAAACTTAGTGTCAAAGGATAATGGAGCATTAGTTAGTCTTCCTCCAACACGTATTAACCCATCTATCATTGTGCTAGAGAAACGATCCCTTAAGCGCATCTGTGGATTTCTCAACAACAGGAAATACTTATCGGAATCCTCATAGCATTGCAGGAGTCTCAGTATCTGCTTATTGGTTTCTTCATGCTCCTGGTAACTGATCTTCTCCTTCAGAAACCTGTCGGATATCTTGTATTTGGGAAGATCTTTAACAACATGGACCTGCGCAGATGTCAGTGGAGCGGTATCACTAGTGGTCTTCGTCCTGGAGTAGTGATGATGAAAACATCGCTTTAAATAAGCAACTGCCTTACAGAGCCGATTCCAGGAACTATAGTGATGTATCTCTCTCTGCAGGAGAGGTGAGAGTCCTTGCGAGACGTCTGGTGTTCCAGATTTCCAATCTCTCTCTCTGATTTCCACAACAGACTTATTTGTGGCTGGGGGTTTTGGATCCAAAGCGTCGTCTCCGGAAGTGTGTAGTACAGACAGATCTATCACGGGTTTAAATAATTTCGATTTACTCGCCCGGGTTTTAGGTTTGACTTTCTCCACTCCCTTGGCTTGTCTAATCTCCGCCGTAGTAAGATGAGGAGGCCATTCATCCTCTTCTTTGCTTAGGAAGTCGGGTCCACCTAACCAGTCTGGAGTATCTATCAGTTCTTGCGGAGTTGCTCCCCTGGAGGCGATGTCGGCTGGATTAATCGTCCCGGGGCAATGTCTCCATTGATCTATCTTCGTGCGACTAAGTATAATGGCTACTTTGTTGGTAACGAAGACACTGAACTGACAGACTTCATTGGTTATATACTCCAACACGAGAAAAGCATCGGTCCAATAGACAGTTTTCTCCAGTGGATAGTCGATCTGTTCTGTTACATTCCGGCCGATGGCTGTAGCGTATAGAGCCGCTTTTAACTCCGCTCGAGGAACTTTCAACTTGTTGTTTATCAAGGCCTTAGAGGTAACCAAGGCGACCTTAATTCCATCCGGAGTTTCATCTCTCAGGTAGGCTACTATACCTATTCCCATATCGCTGGCGTCTCCAAACACATGGAGTTGATAGGAATACGTAGGGAGAACATGACCAAAATATGAACGGGAAATTATAAAGTTCTCGATGGATGGTAACGAATCTTCCCATTTCATCCACTTCTTTAATAGTTCTCCCTTAAGTGGATCGTCCCATGAGTGGTTTTCAAGCCACATTTGTTGTACTAAACTCCGAGCAATCGAAATCCACCTCTTTTCAAGCACTCTACAGTTCCTTTGGAGACATCAATGGCTTCTTCCACCGATGGGAGGGACTTTAAATTGTCGTCCATGTATATATCCCGTTTGATGTTGTCGGTAACCTCTTTGGAGAAGGCGTCCCGGTTGTCATCAGCAGTGGTACGCACTACTGAGCAGGCGTTTGAAGGGCTCGAGATGATCCCAAAAGCCTGAATGGTCATCCAGTACTCCACCGGTTTCTGGTTGAGGTCTCCCTCCGGCCACCACAGAAATCGTAGGCTGTCTCGATCTCTATCCAGTGCCTTAACTTGTAAGAACATGCCTTCTATATCGGAGGCAAAAGCGATTGAATATTGTCGTAATCTTAAGAGTATTCCCAACAAGGATTGGAGTAAGTTGGGTCCTGGCAACAACTCGGAATTAAGGTATTGGCCCATGTAGAGGGCGGAGCCGTCAAATACTACCCGGACTTCATTGGGTTTACCAGGTTTGGGAACGTAATGATGTGTGAGATAGTATGTTCTCTCAGTTATGGGTGTTTCTTCCGGTACTCGCTCCGCATATCCCTTGTCAATAAATTTCTTCAACTGAGTCTTGTACATTTCCTTAGCTGAAGCATTTGCCGTAAGGCGTCGATGTAGTTGCGCAATTCTTTTCTCCGCCAAGGGTCGGTTGTTTATAAATTTAGGTTCTCGCTTTCGAAATGGCAGACCAATTTCATATCTACCTTGATCTTTAAGAAAACGTGTAGTCGTTTCCTGGATCTGCTTGGCTCTTTCTTCTTCTACCGATAGGGCCTTATCGTAGGAATTGGGCTCTACAGCCTCTTGAGTAAAGAATCGTACGGCGTGTTCATCGCGAGTCTTCGCGTTGTAGCGATCTATCACTTCATTCAGTTCGTCGTTGTATTCGACTTGTTCAGCTGGATGAATGAGGTGACATAGGTTCACTTGGTTTTGCCAAGTTTCGTTTTCCGTAAGGAGGTCGATGGTCTTCTCCTCGTCGAAGAGTTGGTGGATGTCGTCATTATCTGAGGAGTATGGTGTTCCATCAGTTGTGTCGTCTACCTCACTGAACTCTTATTCCCATTCACTTACCTGGTAGACCCTTTCTTTGGGTAACCTTTCCATGAGAGTTCTACGGGAAGGGCCAGTAAAGTACCAACCTACTCTAGTTCTTCCCGCATAGGTTTGTAGTGGTTGCGGTTGAGCAGGCCGTTTCTCCAATGTCTCAAGCGCCTCATGCGCATTTTGGCCGATGAGTATTTGCACTCCAGGGTAGTCTGTGTTGAATCTAGGTATCTTATGCTGCTGGGTGAAATTGTCCTCATCCCAGTTATAAGGTTCCACTTGGCTGGTAGCGAAGTTCTTTATTGCCACCATTTTTACTGACCTTATGCTGTGTTCTCCTAGTTCATCCTGGGGGGTGGACATCGCACCTACATAATAATCTGCAATTACTGTAGATTTCCAAACCTGCATAATTCCTGACATGTTTAACTTAGTTCGGAACTTGGGTTGTCCAGCAAAGATGTCTTCGGCTAGTTCTTTGTCGATGAATGTTCCTGTGCTGCCGGAGTCAAGGAGGGCGTTCACTATATAGCTTTTTTCTGGCCCGTGGACTCTCAACTGCACCACGGGAAATTCTCGGATTCCTACATTGGAAGTTGGTGCTTTCCAAGATGGTTGTCGGTCAGAAGTAGTTAGGGGGAGCTCGCTGTCGGTGTCCTTTTCATACGTAAGTGCTCGATATACTGCGGTATTTATCATGTAACAGGATTCGTCTTCGTCGGAAAATTCGTCCGTATAGAATCCTTCCATCTCAGAACTTTGGTCAGTGTCGTTCACATCACTGAATTGGACATGTAGTTCGGAATCACTTACCTGACTCAGGCTGTTTCGTTCGAATTCAGTGTGCAACAAGCTATGATGTTTCGCGCCACACTTTGCACACCTTGCGTCGGAGTAACAGGTTCGCCATTGGTGTCCTTGTCTGAGGCAATTATAACACAACCGCTTATCCCACATGACTTCATGTCTATCTTTTAGTGATTTCTTTAAAAATTTATCACACACACTTAAACGGTGGGGCCCGTCGCATAGCGCACATTTTGGTTTGATGTTACTCACCTTACCTTGGGTAACGTTGTGCACTCTCGTTCTTTCCTCGGGCTTTCTTCCGTGAACCTTATTAGGAGACGTAGGAGGAGTTTTTGTTACCTGTTCTCTCCTGTCATTGGTTCGAGACTTAAATTTACTTACGTCTTTAGGCGCTTTGTTGACATAGTAAGATCTTTCAGTGTCTTTCCCTCTGTCCTCTTCGCTTTCGCCGGCTTTCGCCGTCGTCTGTATAACACACTGGTGTTACCTTTCTCCTAGAAATGGGTTTCTCACTTACCTTATTTTCTGGTGTCTTCTCTCCGGACTGCTTTAGGAGCTGTAATTTTACCTCTCCATCTAAGAATGACATGAGATCAGCCATGGTAGGGTCTCTTCGTTGTTGTTCCATCATATATAACACTTTCTTATCCCAGCGTGTACCTACTCCACCCTTTGGTAAAGTAGAGGCCATGGCTCCAATAACCATAGAACTCTGATATTCATGAGACTTACCTAGCCAATCTAATTGTCTACAGATCTCCTGAATCTCATCGGAAAACTCTATAATCCCACTGCTAATGAACTTTCGGGGCGCTACCAATTTTGCATACAAATACCTAGCTATGTTATTCCTATTACCATACCTGAAGTTTAGTGTATCCTAAACTTGTCTTAATCCATCTGGATGTCAAATAAACTTTAACGCCATTAACTTGGGAGATCCTTCCAAGCACTCGATGAGGAATCTAAGTTTCTCTCCGTTAGATAGTACAGAGTTCTGTATGTTATCTTTATAATATTCATTAAAAGGTAACCATTTCATCTCATCTCCATTGAACTTGACGATCTCTCCCACCTTTACCGCCTGACGGGCTTCGGTTCTAGCCATTTGACGCGTAAAACTTTCTTGGGCCATCGTGTTATTTAATATCGAGTTATCGGTATATAAATTTCTCGGATTATGATCAGGTCTATATGGAATATCATTGTCAACAGGTTTATAATTACCCTTAATAGGGTTTACTATAGGAGTTTCTACTTCACTAGTAGTATAGATGCGTGTAGGCTCCACACCTTGCGCATGAAATACTTCAGACCTAACAGGTTAACACATTGTTACAGGGGGTGGTGGTATACCCCTTTGTGTATTTACTAATTTATCGCGTTCTAGCGCGATACTCTGCTGCACTTCTTGCAACTCTAACCTACTTTCCCTTACTGTTCCCTTAAACTGTTGAACAGTCTCCTGCATCTGCCCGAGCAGGAGATTCATCCCCCGCCGCCCCTCATCCACCCACTCGACCGCCAAAGTGGGAGCCGCCAACATAGTAGCGGGTAGACGAGGGACAACGGGCGACAAATCATTGATATTTCGCTCGGAGTCCAGGACAGGAACTGTCTCAGGGGCGGTTCTGTTGGGCACAGGTAGTTTAGTGCTGTGCAAAGGGAATTTAGAGGTAGGTTCTGGGAGTACAGGTGTCTCTATCACCGAAGGGGTGGCTTCGAGAACAGGCCTAATTATTTCAGGTTCATCTACTATAGTAGGGAGTCTTTCTACTCTAATAATTTGGTCTGTAGGTTCTGTACTACCTAAGTCTGTGCTAGCTAGTTGCCTTCTCACAGCTGGGGGCAAATCAGGCAATTTCTGACGGTGGAGCATTCTTCTACGCCTGCTGAGACGAGATCTATTTCCTCCGCCTTCAGGATCTGTTGTATCGCCTTCATCCGATGATGTAAAGCCCTGTCGCTTGGGGGTGGATCGACTTATCAGCTGCATTTGACTAGCTGTTATCTATTTATTGAAGTTGTCTTGCTTCTCTTGAAGATTTTCCAACTCTTGTTGGGCTGCCTCTTCAGATGCCCTCCGTTCTGCTTCTGCCACTGCTGCTGCCGCTTTTGCCTCTGCCACTGCCGCTTTTCTTTCCGCTTCTACTGCTGCAGCTGCCGCTTGCCTTTTCACTTCTGTTCGCGCTTTCAGACCTTTGGCAGTTTAACCCGCCAAATTAAGATGTCTTCTAGATATTAAATCGCCTTTTAGCCTATGACAAGTATTTGATTCACTACACTAGTCGAAACCAATCTGTGCGCGATCATTCACCCGCTGGATATTCCCGGGAGATTGGGTTCGACGGTTTAATTTTATTGCTATGTAAGCCTAATGTATTATTCGACTGACAGTATTATATAATCTCTGACAATATTATTCACCTTCGGGAATATTAACAGTTCCTTTAGGACGTGGCGCTTTATCTATATAAACAGAGTTATGACTTAAACTACTCACAACGATATGGCTTAATTATAATTCACATATATGGCGCATTCTTTAGGAATTGCTTCTTTAACAGACTCACTCATACACAATGCTGCACAATACTGCACACTAATCTGCCAATCTTCACTGATTTTAGTCACATATAAAAGGAACACAGACTGACTCATGTAGGGTCTATCAAATAACATTAGATTCACTTCAAACCACTTTAACATAAGTCACAATCGTTATAGGTAACCTTTCTCTCTTACCTTCGGTATATCAAGAATATTGGGTTTTCGGGGTTATTTCTCGTTATTCCAATATAATAATTCATCAACAAATATAATGAATAACCGACAACAAATAGCAGTATACAGTATTGATTGAGCAGGTAATTTTTAGCAGAGTTCGTCAGATAGTTAAAGGATATATGTCCTTATAATTAAACCTACTAGTGATGGGCTAAAAGCAGAAAAGCACAAAACACTACAAAGCCGTTCTTTCGTGGCTTTGAAAAACTCGTGACTACTACTCTATACGAGGATACCAACTACCCTTATTCCACGAAGCTCCCGTTCAACACAGAGAAAGAGCAGTGAGATAGGAAAATTTCAGTTCAGTAGCTCTGTGATAGGACAAAATCAAGGCTAACTCAAATTCTATTGGGAGATACAAAAAACAAGGCTATGACGCAACCTTCCTAGGCTGGTTGGCCGATTAAACAGAGCCCAGATACCTGCGTACAGCAAATCAGCCAATAAGCTGGTAGCTTGCACTATTTTAGCTATAGATCCCCTTTAGAGTATTCTAGCGACCGGGGGGGAACTGGCCAGCAAAGCAAACGAACCAGTTATACCACAAAAGCTTTTACACCGCTCCCAGAAAATGGGATTTAAGTCTATAAAATATACAAAATCACAGTTTCTAAAATATAAAAATACTCTAAACAGTTAGTCTTTCTTGCGCGGACGGCGTTTACGCAGTTTTTTAAAGCTAGCAAGAGTCATTTTCTCTTTGGGGCGAGCCACTTTACGAGGAGGGCTGTAGCTCCTAGGCGAAGGGTGCAATATAATTGCATCAGAAGGTGCAGGGTTACGATCGGTATACCCGCCGGTCGAAGTACCTGGTTGATTAATATCAACCTCAGTGGAGCGAGATCTAACGGCCTTTAGAGCGCGTCTCAGTACAGCAGCTCCTACGGGTCCTTGACGGGTCGTCTGGACACTAGCGGTGGGTGGACCGTGAGTGGTGAGGAACTTTCTCGGTTTAATGGTTCTCTCCAGCTCGCGTTCTCGGGTTCGATATTCATATGGGCGCCGAGATACTTCCTGGAGTTCAGGATGCGAGTTCACGAAAATGTCGCCATACTCAGGGTCCTGACGGATAAAATTGATGAGGTGATATGTGGTTATATCATTAGGGTTGTCATTTCTAAGGTATTTTCTGACAAACTTGGTGGAAATACACTCACCAACACGCTTTATTAACTCGTAACTTGGTACGCGTGTTTTCTGTTCAATCGACGCGAATAGGTAAGGATGGAACGCGTAAACTCCCTCGTAAGCTCGTCCAGGGTAATAGCGATGTCTGG